>VZTO01012316.1:0-12345 GCA_013400615.1 Syrrhaptes paradoxus
AAAAGCCATAAACTCTTGTCTAGTAAATTGTTAAACACTCATGGAAAAATTCACAGTACTACTAACCAAAATACCCCCATTCTTTTAAGATTAATACTACCCCCATGTTACTTATTGCAGTGCATTTCAAGAAAGTTAGTGAACAAAATCAACAGTACCAAGTTTTACTGGAACAGTTCCAGAAATTACAGAACCTACTTTTTGATGAATGACATCTATTTTCTCACAACTCCTCTTGACACTTACCCCAGTTAACAGTTCTGATTTCATCTGAGACAACTCTAGTTCTAGCTTTTCAACTTTGGACAAAAGTTGAGTACGTTCATCATCACCTCTGTCAAAAACAAAGAGTCAATCATTAGGAGAGAGTAGTTTGAACCATTCCATCAAATTCCAAAGGTGTGAGAACATACTTGTCTAATACAAAGTGCTTTCCTAGTTCAGTTATTCACCATGGCAGAAATTGTGAGCATGCAGTTCCCTGAAGATCTAATTTAAGGCATACTTAGGATTAATATAGTCAAAACAAAGTATGTGCAAGTTGTGAACAAATCCAGCGGTCATGACTTTAGAACCTAGGCTGACAATAACTCAAACATATATAGATTTTGGGGAATTCAAGGTTTTTGGCAAACCAGTCAAATTTTATTTGCATGACTTCGCCACTGGTTAGAGCAAGCTTCAGGTGACCTTCCTTAAACCAGAATAACTTTAGAAGCAGGTATCAAGTTGAGCCCAAGTAGCAGGTCACATACAACCAATATAGATCAGTGTATCAGCCATCATTCTAAAGCCATTTTACATTTTGATCTAATTTAAACAACTATTCAGGAAATAAGGGGTTTTTTTTCCTCTTCCCAATGGGAAAACTACTTAGTGTAACGGTATTACACAGTACGTGAGTGGAAAGTAATAAAGCTGACAAACCAAAAACAGAGATGAAGGTTAGAACTGATATAATTCACAAATTTAAATACAAAGCCTAATAAAAGCAGTTACCATATACTTCACTAAGCAATTTGAGGAAAAGTTGTAATACATTTATAAGAGGATGAGAAGTCACTCATTCTCCTCCACGTTCTCTAGTAAAACTGTAGTTGTACAATTGCTCACATACTGGCAGTGGGCCTTCTGCTGATGTTCAGCATCACAGTTACAGTCTACTACAAGACAGAAGTACTCTTGCTGACAATACAAACTCTTAAGGTCAGTTAACTGACACAAAGAAAAGGGTGGTTGTGTTTCAAAGAAGAACATGGATATCACCATCAGTTCGCACCAGGATTGAAAAAGCAAAATGTATTTGAAAAGTGCTTATACCTCACTGTTTTTCCTTTGGTTATGTCAAGCTCCTTCTGGATGTCCTAAAAAAAATTAAAAAAGTTAATTTTAATGTATACAAAGAAACAAGTGACAGAAAGAGGATATATAACGTTATGAAAATGACACATTTTAGCATCACCTATACAGGACTGTGTCCCCACATTTCTGTTTGTGCCTCTGGATAACAAGATTTTACTCCGCATAGGAACTGCCTCACTGGTCAACTGAGTAACTTCTAATCTTTGGACTGAAACCCCCGCCAAGAAGGTGGAGTTGTAACACAAACAAGTTTTGAGACCTAGAGTAAAGCAAACTGGAGTTTGGGATAGCCAACAAAAAAAATATTATATCAAGGGGTTACACTTAGAGCGAGTCAGCAAAGCTGACTTTCAATACCTTAGATTCACTAGAGAGTTTTCGAAGAAGGTCTTCCAGCATCATGAAGCGCAACTCATATTCTTCATGTAAAGCCAAGATGTCAGTCTTGAAAAACAGGGAAGAAAAACACAGTGTATTTTCTTTTGGAGCACAAATAACATAATTGGTATTTCCTGCAAAGCATAATTTTTTATTCATTCTGTGAATGCTTCAGTGATTTATCCTGTGGGTAGCATAAGAAATTATAGAATCTGTAATAAATACCAAGGCCTGATTTAGCAGTAGCAGGGGTTATACACAGAAGTTTACCACAACTTCTTTGTTGCTACTCCTGCCTATAGCCTTTTTTCTCTGTATGAAAACAGGATAAATTCAGCTGCTTTTCAGCAATGCCAGAGTCTACTTTAGACCACCTATCTAGAATTAAGTTTTTGTCAGCACTAACAATGGAGAAAAAAAATGCCAGTTACCTGGCATTTACTACCTATCAGTTAATTGTGTAACAGAAGAAAAACCCTGAAGTCAAATTGCTAAAAATCTGCATTATTAAAACAGAATACTTTGGTCAGTATCAGAAAGCATCAATAACTGATTATCTTACTTTTCCCTTCTCTTTCATATCTTTAAGAAGTGGACCCATCACATTTTCCATGAGCTTCAATGCTTCAGTTTTGTCACTCATCTCGGCAATCTGATCTTGAAGATCACGGACTAGAAGTATCAGTTTGTTACACTCTTCATGATGGTGTTGGTATCTCTCAGAGAGTAAGGCCACCTGCTTTTCCAGCTTGCTTATATGACCAGTATCAAATACGTTTACAGCATCCTAAGGTATAAAAATTTTAATATATAAAAATCAAGGCATTTATTTACAATACTCTTGTCTATCAAGTAGTTATTGCAAAATATTGAAGACACGGGAGTTAAGAAGTCTTAGAAGATAGAAAATTATTTCCTATACTGTTCTCCCTTACCTTTGGAGGTTGCACAGATGGACTAGAATCAGTCTGGTGTTCATGAACATGAACAAAGCCATTTGTTCTCTGTGTTGTATCAATTATTGTCCAGTTCAGTGAAGGTAACAATGAAATTAAGCCATCAAAGCCCCTGAACCATATACCTATATTAGAAACAAAAACCAAAAAGAATGTTCAAGAGAATNAGAATTAAGTTTTTGTCAGCACTAACAATGGAGAAAAAAAATGCCAGTTACCTGGCATTTACTACCTATCAGTTAATTGTGTAACAGAAGAAAAACCCTGAAGTCAAATTGCTAAAAATCTGCATTATTAAAACAGAATACTTTGGTCAGTATCAGAAAGCATCAATAACTGATTATCTTACTTTTCCCTTCTCTTTCATATCTTTAAGAAGTGGACCCATCACATTTTCCATGAGCTTCAATGCTTCAGTTTTGTCACTCATCTCGGCAATCTGATCTTGAAGATCACGGACTAGAAGTATCAGTTTGTTACATTCTTCATGATGGTGTTGGTATCTCTCAGAGAGTAAGGCCACCTGCTTTTCCAGCTTGCTTATATGACCAGTATCAAATACGTTTACAGCATCCTAAGGTATAAAAATTTTAATATATAAAAATCAAGGCATTTATTTACAATACTCTTGTCTATCAAGTAGTTATTGCAAAATATTGAAGACACGGGAGTTAAGAAGTCTTAGAAGATAGAAAATTATTTCCTATACTGTTCTCCCTTACCTTTGGAGGTTGCACAGATGGACTAGAATCAGTCTGGTGTTCATGAACATGAACAAAGCCATTTGTTCTCTGTGTTGTATCAATTATTGTCCAGTTCAGTGAAGGTAACAATGAAATTAAGCCATCAAAGCCCCTGAACCATATACCTATATTAGAAACAAAAACCAAAAAGAATGTTCAAGAGAATTCTCTCTTAAGACTGCTTATATCCACAAATCATCTTCTTAATAAAGGACTCAAGCTACCTTAGATTTGCAAAGCAGATGTCACACTGCGGACGCTACTCTAGTCCAAATAAAAATCAGCATGAGCCACCTTTAAAATTAAGTCAAGCATCCCATGTCAGGGAACATTCATCAGTACCACTCACACAGCTGCAAGGCATGCAACTTGCACTTATATCTCATGATACATCCTTAATCTCATACTACTGCTTCCCTGGGACCTAGATCTCATTTACTGATTAAGACAGGCCATGCTCACTGAAGGCAGATGTAAATGCTGCTCTTTACCTCAAAAGCAAATATCTTGCCTTATATCCTACTTCCTACATACCACATCACTTCCCTGGAAGCCCAAGTTCCCTCCAACTTTTATTAGGTATTGCCCAATCTAGCATTTCACAAAGATTACACTTATTTTTGCAATATCCTCATGAGAAGTAGCAGTATTTTCTACACAGGGTAACTTCTTATTCTCCCTAGTACAGAGGATTTTAAATCCCCACTAGGTTTGAGAAGCTTCATCTTCTCCCCAAATAGCTACAAGTTTTTTAGGACACACAACGACACAAAACTGCTTTTCAGAAGTGGTCCAGCTCTTTCAGTAAATATTCTAAACTGAGTTTGTTTATTTAAAAGTAGACAGCTGGCCTGGAATACTGTCAACTGACTACTCTAAATAGCAGTATTTTAAGCAATTAAAGCATGATCTAGAGCAAAGGACTTAGGGTGAGCCGGTAAAAGAACTTAACCACACTTGTATGGAGACCAACACCAATCAAAGAAATCAGTATGCAGCCTATTTTTTATGAGCTCATTGCTATTCTGATGAACGGATGTAAAGAAAAGAAGAACTTATGACATTAAATCAAGGATATTCCTTTCATGGCAAGGGGAAAGCAGTTAGACACTGGGAACAGGTTGCCCAGGGCAGCTGTGGATGCCCCATCCCTGGAGAGCTTCAAGGCCATGCTGGATGAGGCTTTGAGCAACCTGGGCTAGTGGGAGGTGTCCCTGCCCATAGCAGGGGGTTGGAACTCCATGATATTTAAGGTCCCCTCCAACCAGGAGGGTTCTGGGAGGGTTCCGGGAGGGTTCTGTGATTCATACTTTGAAAGCTTGAATTACTGCCCTGTTCATAAGCAAACTTGCTCTTTTTTTACTTCTGCATCTTCTTCATAAACCAAAAGCTCAACTAAAAATGCTGTTTTGGAACAGCTATAGTAAGAATACACAGATTTGTATTATAACTAAACAATTCACATACCGAGCAGAAGCGGGAGTAGGATCAAGAGTAACAGAAGAAGGTATCTAGAGAAAAAGAGAGGGAAGTTTATAACAAAAAATATATTTTATTATTTTATAACAGTAAATAATTTGCTCACAAAGCATTTTTTTCAGAGGACACACACCTCCTTAGAAGAAGCGCCTTGAGCACAGACATCAGAGAAATGACAGCCCGTTCAAGCAGCCTGGATATGCCAGAAGCTGCCCTCCCTAGAAGACAAAATGTGGTAGTGTGTAATGTCATTACTGCAGCACGTGTCCAAAGAAACCAAGCAGAGGGACATGCGACTGTGGCCAAGAATACTTTGCACAGCAGAGAAATGCATGAGTACAGGCGAGACATGCAGCTTATTAACATCTAGATATCACAAGTAGCATTATGACATCAGCTACTCAACAAAACCAGCAACCATGCAAAGAGACGAAATGCTCATTGTTATAACAATGCTATCTTGCCAGGAATTCAGTGTTTGAATCCAAGTTACTACATGCTGAAAACCTCAGCATCTTTCAAGAAATGCACAGATTAGCAGCAAGTGACTACCAAACCAAACCCCATTATTCTTGACACCCCATATTGTGTGCTATTCACAACTCATTCTCTCATGAAACAGTCTGGTTAGTCTCCCATTATGCCTGTGAACAGAAATATACCCTCTCATTAAGCATATTTTGGCCAATAAAGAAAGTAAAGTAGCACATGCATTTTAAGATACAAAAGCTACAGCACAAGCATAGTTGAATTAGTGGAAGCCACATACTGCAGATTCCTAGTTTGTCAAAAGGAACAGGCAATGCACGTGCACACACGGATTAGGATAGTAACCTGGAGAAAGAATGGCCAGCCAAAGTAGAGACAACACCTTCTGAGACACAAGCCATCCCGCTGCTCCAACTGTTCGTAACGTGTGAAGCATAAAGTAACCTAGATCATAACAAATTAACTCTATGTGGTAACATACATAAATGAGCTGAAGGTTCTTGTGCAGAACATGCAGTAAAACACGCTCAATCCCCTGCCCACTACATGTTCCGCATAATTTTAAACCATACCTTTGAATAATCTACAAACTTGGTTCTTCACCATTTAACAGCAAAGCAAGCCACTAATAAATATGAAGCGAAGTAAAACCAAGACAATATAGAAACAGAATTCTCAGATATAGAGATAAACAGAAGGATCTGTACATTTAGAATACAACTTTTTCAAAATCAAAGTTTACATTGTATAGCATGTTTATGTAACAATGCCATGCTAAGGATAACAGAATAGCAAAGAAGTACTACCATAAAAACAAGTTCTAAGCACATCATTATTTTAAAAGCATCTTATTTGTTCTGAATTACACATCAAGTTTGTTATCTAGGTTCATGTCTAAACAAGAGGGAACAATTGAAAATTTTAAGTCCTAGTGAAGGAATGAAATAATAATGTCTAAGAAATGCTGATAAAAAATAGAAAATATTCCCTACTAGAAGTTAGAAGCAGTAAATTTTCATTAAACTGAATATTCCCCAGGATCTTCAGTATGTCAGTTTTGAGTCTCTTAAAAAGAACAAAATCAACAACAAACCCCCCACAAAGCACTGCAACAAAATGCAGTAGCTTAAAGCCCAATGAAGCCAAAAATTACTACATCCAAGACTAGGACTGCTCATTCTACAGAACAAACTACATAGTATGCATTTAGAAAATAATCCTACATTTTTAGATTAGCAGATATGTCTTGGTTAATCTGAGGGATTATAGATATACCAACCCAATATTTTGCAAAGCATTTAGGTGACTGAAGTGTCATTTTCCTTTGCTGAATAAAGAGCACTCAACACATTCTTGATGTCTCTGTCATTCAAGCTAGGGAACGCTCATCTCACAGGGAAGATTCTATCCCTATATAAGATTCCTGTAAAAATTGACTATCACTAAAACAAAAATAAAATGTTAAAACCCCTTCATCAAATAATCTGCATACCAATACCTCATACCTTGCTTTCATTCAAAGGCAGCTTTTCAACCTACTGAGTGTACAGACTTCCCCGAAGTGCAATAAATTAACAATCTGATTTATTTTTTCTAACATACAAGGTGTATGCTGTCCCTACACCTTATTTTTACCAATAGGTAAGCAGTCTGCCAAGCTTATGCAAAGGCCAGTATCAGAGCAAGAAGTCAAACAGGAAAGGTGTTAATTTTCTAGACTCTTTACACCTTTAATCTACTTTCATAGATGAAGGTAAAAAAAATATCAAACACAAAACAGTATGTATGATTAACATTGTGAAATTGCGATAAAAATAAAAGCAAAAGAAAAAAGGTCCAAGTCAACCTGCATAAGAAAAGGTGTGCCAAATGGTCCTTGCTACCCTTTTAGCCCATGAGGATTGCATGTGGTCTGTGGTGTGTATTTCAAGATGTTTCTTCCCCTTACAGTCATCACCTGTTGGTTGTGGTAACAGTCAATTAATGGGACAAAGCCGGGATCAAATTAAGATTGTTACAAGATAAGTTGAACAAGTCTATTTCATAATCAGTTATCAAACCAAAAACCACTAAGCAAACTTCACTGGAACAAAACTTGCTTAGGGAAGTATTACAGTACACCAGGCAGTCACCATTCTCCCCCCCTACAGCTAAGCAGCAAAACAAACATTTACTTTGTAGATTGCACAGAGTCCTGGGGCATCTGACTATTATAGCAACAACCTGGTGTATAACCCAAGGCTAAAAGACAACACCAACCATTCTACTTACATATTGATTCCTCATTTCCACCAAAATGGCTATCTTCTCTGTAAAATTCTTTTACATTCATTCTTCCACAGTAGTCTGAGTGAGCTGCACACATTCAAAAAGCATACATGGAAATAACTCTCAAGTTCCAAACTTTTCATATATGCACATTTTGGAGATCATATATGCAAATTTTAGTTAAACTGGCTTGGTTCATTATTAAAACCAGGTTACTCACAAGAAACCTGAAAAATTATCAAGGAAAGAAGCCTAATCTGTGCCATTTTTTTTCTTCTTCAAATAACAGAGGGCCTTTTCATTCAAAATTCTTTCTGCTTCTTTTCAGATAGCCAAGTTAGTAAAAAAGCCCCTAAGTAACAGCTCGTCACATCCTGAGTCCCTATTCCCATCATTCTGTCGAACAGGCCAACCATTGCATCTTTGTGCTTGTTTCACCAGAGATCATGAAAGACTGACAAGAGAGCACTAGCAAGTTATAAGGCACTGAGGCAGAGAGAACAGGAGAGAACAAAGTGTTATTCACACAAAAATCAGTTACCTTCTGCCTATGGCAATTAACTTCACTTGTAGAGCATGTATTAGAGAACAGAAAGCACTGAAGAAGAATTGAACATTTTCAGGGAAAGCAAGATGTTCTGTAGAGCAGTGCGAAGTGATGATGGCAGTTTTAGTTTTGCAAGACAGATCTACTCAAGCTTTAAGTGCACAGTGGGCTCAAGGGTAACAAGATAGTCCAAACCTACAGACATTGAAGAGTTCGGATTTGACACTATCATAAACATGTTTTTTTTAATCAACTTAAGTTTCTCAATTTAAACATTACCTTCTACCACTTCCTAGTAAAAAAAAATCAACACATGAATCTTAACTGTAACACAGATCTCACATATGTGAATGATGATATTTCCGAAACAGGCAGAAAGTATTAAAAGGGGAGCACAACTGAGATAAAAGGAAGAAAGAAAGGAGCCAGCCAAAAGACTACAGAAAAAGAACACCGTAGTGCCAAAGACAAAGTCTGTAAGAAAGACACCAACACACACATTCTGGCTTTGTGTGGAGACCAAGGAAGACAACTGAAAAGGTACCTTTAAATTCATAACCCAGCTTCAGCAAAACCATTTGAAATAGTTGCACTAATAGTGATGCAAAAGATGCTGTAGTATGTTTGACCAATCGCAGAATCTTACTCATGTAGAAATAGGTTCCTCCTATTAAAAAAAACAGTGTGAATACAAGTTATTTACCTACATAAACACGTACTTGTATTCTCTAGTGACCATTAGCTTGTGGAAGAGTGAGGACAAAGAGTGGGAAGCCTTTGTTTAGCCAGGAGTATGAAACTTCAGCAAGCAGGGTTTGAAAAATCTGGGTGTGCTAGATATTACAGAAAAGCTTTTTTAAAGAACCTCCTAGAGAAAGCACCTTCAAGACAGAAGGTATGACTTCAGCAAGAATATCTTTTCTTCATGAGAACTAAGAACTCTAAATAGCAATGAATTCTTTGCTTTTAGAACTCGGGATTTCTCAATGATGTGAACTGTTGTTACTGATTTTGTGGGTCACAGCTCCAAAGACACAAACTACATTCTGAAAGGGTGAGGACTTTTCACCTTCTTTTCTGCATTTACATTAGAGGAAGCTACTGCAGTGGTCCACCTCAAGTGCTAGAGACACACACTTCTTCAGAGCCATGGGAACAAAGCTGCAGCTGTTTTCCTAGAATCAACATTCCAAAAACCTGCCATGACTGTGCACCCCTTCCTCCGCCCTTTCCAAGTTTAACCTAAACTACTGGATTAAAGTTCAAAGGAATGTACAAAGATGAGTTCCTTCTAAAATTCTCCTGTGTGAATACAGACTCAGGAGAACAAAAAACTATTTTTCTTACTATGTTGCTTTTAATTCATTATGCTAAGCCAATAGANATAGCCAAGTTAGTAAAAAAGCCCCTAAGTAACAGCTCATCACATCCTGAGTCCCTATTCCCATCATTCTGTCGAACAGGCCAACCATTGCATCTTTGTGCTTGTTTCACCAGAGATCATGAAAGACTGACAAGAGAGCACTAGCAAGTTATAAGGCACTGAGGCAGAGAGAACAGGAGAGAACAAAGTGTTATTCACACAAAAATCAGTTACCTTCTGCCTATGGCAATTAACTTCACTTGTAGAGCATGTATTAGAGAACAGAAAGCACTGAAGAAGAATTGAACATTTTCAGGGAAAGCAAGATGTTCTGTAGAGCAGTGCGGAGTGCTGATGGCAGTTTTAGTTTTGCAAGACAGATCTACTCAAGCTTTAAGTGCACAGTGGGCTCAAGGGTAACAAGATAGTCCAAACCTACAGACATTGAAGAGTTCGGATTTGACACTATCATAAACAGGTTTTTTAAATCAACTTAAGTTTCTCAATTTAAACATTACCTTCTACCACTTCCTAGTAAAAAAATCAACACATGAATCTTAACTGTAACACAGATCTCACATACGTGAATGATGATATTTCCAAAACAGGCAGAAAGTATTAAAAGGGGAGCACAACTGAGATAAAAGGAAGAAAGAAAGGAGCCAGCCAAAAGACTACAGAAAAAGAACACCGTAGTGCCAAAGACAAAGTCTGTAAGAAAGACACCAACACACACATTCTGGCTTTGTGTGGAGACCAAGGAAGACAACTGAAAAGGTACCTTTAAATTCATAACCCAGCTTCAGCAAAACCATTTGAAATAGTTGCACTAATAGTGATGCAAAAGATGCTGTAGTATGTTTGACCAATCGCAGAATCTTACTCATGTAGAAATAGGTTCCTCCTATTAAAAAAAACAGTGTGAATACAAGTTATTTACCTACATAAACACGTACTTGTATTCTCTAGTGACCATTAGCTTGTGGAAGAGTGAGGACAAAGAGTGGGAAGCCTTTGTTTAGCCAGGAGTATGAAACTTCAGCAAGCAGGGTTTGAAAAATCTGGGTGTGCTAGATATTACAGAAAAGCTTTTTTAAAGAACCTCCTAGAGAAAGCACCTTCAAGACAGAAGGTATGACTTCAGCAAGAATATCTTTTCTTCATGAGAACTAAGAACTCTAAATAGCAATGAATTCTTTGCTTTTAGAACTCGGGATTTCTCAATGATGTGAACTGTTGTTACTGATTTTGTGGGTCACAGCTCCAAAGACACAAACTACATTCTGAAAGGGTGAGGACTTTTCACCTTCTTTTCTGCATTTACATTAGAGGAAGCTACTGCAGTGGTCCACCTCAAGTGCTAGAGACACACACTTCTTCAGAGCCATGGGAACAAAGCTGCAGCTGTTTTCCTAGAATCAACATTCCAAAAACCTGCCATGACTGTGCACCCCTTCCTCCGCCCTTTCCAAGTTTAACCTAAACTACTGGATTAAAGTTCAAAGGAATGTACAAAGATGAGTTCCTTCTAAAATTCTCCTGTGTGAATACAGACTCAGGAGAACAAAAAACTATTTTTCTTACTATGTTGCTTTTAATTCATTATGCTAAGCCAATAGAATTGCTACTTGGGCAACACATTTACGAAAAAAAATATTTTCCTCAAAGCATTTAAGTTGCACCTTGTAGTTCAAACAAACTGATTTCCTGCTACTGAAAATATACTTAATTCAAGAACACCACACCTATGGTATCCCAAAATTGGTTCCTTTCCAATTCAAGGCCAGTGAAGAAACAACTTCTTCATAACAACTGAGGACTACCAATAATCAAGAAATCTATCCAAGAGGCAGGCAGACACAGTCAAGATACTGAGGACAGCCATATATAGAATGGACATTGCCCTGGAAAGGCAGAACCTTGTTTACAGCAGATTCATTTGGTTTTGAGCTTTAGGAATGTAGTCCCTAGAAAGTCTATTTGGAATCAGTTTTTCCCTTTGGAGTTCAATTTTTCAAGTAGTTGAGGTTTAGCTTCTAAAAACACTCTAATAAGCTGCAAGGTTAAATAGAGGAAAAAAAATGCAGAAAGCAGGAAGAAAAGTATCACTCAGATTTCTTGGATAACAGAAGCACTGTAAAGTAACAATTCTGCTCAATCTTGAAAGTTCCTGTAAGGAAAACCACATAACAACTGGATCGTGTAAAGAAATTTTCTATCTGAAAACTCTGACCAAAAACCTTGTAAACAGGCACACACTGATCCGATAACAGATTAGGAGACTCCTATGATCAATGCTGGCTGGAACAGCCTATTATGTTCCAAATCAGTTTGGAAATAACTTAAGATATTATGGCATTTTCATTTTGAAATTGTTTAATCCTTACAGCAGCACTGAAAAAAAAAGTTGATAGTTATATATCAGAAGCTGACAAGTACATAAAGTTTCAAACTGACATAGAAAAAAGTATTTCATATAAACTGATCTCTAGAGCTTAGCTATTGGTAAATTCAGCAAGGTAGGAAAAGTGCTTCAATAACACTACAAGGAAAACACATCAACTAATCTGGATAACAGAATGTTATACAGTTAAAACACAAGAGAAAGTAACCTACTAGATGCATGTCTCTGGCTCCTGTCCCTAGAGTAAATTCTAGCTGGTGGCACAGGAGAAGCCGAATATGCTGTAAGAACATCGTTCCGTTCAGAAAGCACGCTACAGTCACTGCAAGTGTAGCCATTGAACCTGTTGGACTGCG
>VZTO01012318.1:0-62365 GCA_013400615.1 Syrrhaptes paradoxus
ATAATATTTATAATAATAGTAATATTTATAATAATAATCTGGAACAAGTTTATTGAGAAGCTGTGTCAGTTAGATTTTTTTTCCTATGGAGAAATCTTTTCCAAGAATTAATTTCATGGGAGAAAAATAAAAAATCACACTAAGCACTGGGAACACTGGTGCAAGGTTTCTTATGGTTCTTACCAGAAATGTTGAGTTCGTGCTCCCAGACTTTTCATGTGTTATATCACTGCTGGGCTATTCAGTGACAGAGGAGTTTCACAGACCTGTGTTTAGGCTTTTTTTTTGTCCTTTTTTTTTTTTTGGTCTGTTTGGTTTTTTTGTGTATGTGTGGTTTTGTTTGGGATTTTTTGGTGGGGTGGTGGTTTGGGGTTGTTTGTTTTTGGGTTGGGGTCTTTTTTTGTTTGTTTTTTAGCTCCTTCCCCCCTCTCCCCCGGCCCCATAACTGTCCCGATCGCAGTTCCCCCGAAGCCCCGGTTCCGGCGGCGGACACCAGGCGGCAGCCAGCGCTCAGGGCCCGGCGGCGGCGGCTCGGCAGGGCTGGGAATGGGCGGAGAGCGCTGGGGGAAGGCCTCGGGGTGGTGAAAAGTTTGGTGACGGGGTTGAAGGGCGAGCCGCACGGAGCTGTAAATGGGTTCGCTTGAGCGGAGGTAGCAGAGGAGATGTGGCAGCTGGTGGAGCGGGACCGACGCGGCATTTTTGGGCAGGTTTCTGTAAAAATCGGCGCCGGTTTGCGGCCCGCTGTGTGAGGCGCTTCCTGCCGTGCCCTGCGGCCCGCCCCGGGGGCCCTTCCGGGGTGTTCACACAGCACCGGGCTCCAGAGTGGTGAGCTCTCTATAGAGGAGCTCTGCTGCCTGTCATGTATCATACATCACGTCTGTGTACCAACAGAAACCCCCAAGCCCCTTTCCCCCCCCAAGCCCGTTTCCCCCCCAAGCCTTGTGGCAGTTTATCGAGATGAGGGAGGAGGACCGAGCCCGGTGCACGCAGCCTTTGAGGTTTCTATCCTTGCACCTGGTGTCACTGCTAAAGAGTCTGACCAGCGGTATTTTTGTTTTCTAAACCTTACGGTTTTGGGGTCAAAATACTTGGACAGGACCTGTAAAAAAAAAAAAGAGAACAAAAATAAACATGGCCTAGTTTTTGCCCGAGGACTTTCTGCCCCTCAGGAGCTTGTCCCAGGCCAAGGGAGCAGTTACGATCTCCAGCAGCATCTTCAAAGAGCTGCCTCTGGTTCTGAGGGAAATCAGCAGTGAAATTCCAGATTTCAGAGAAGTGTGATCCTACTTGTTGCTGCTTTTCCCCTTTCTTTGGCTGCTAATGCTTCATGCTTCTGAAGCTTTTGAATTAAATATTTTCTAAGGAGTCAGAGTATCTCTCCTTCATGCTATGCACTCGGCTTGGGAAAGATTTGTACCTTTTTCTTCCATCTTTTTTTTTTTTAAGGACATGCTCAGCATTATGTCATTTGGGCTACATGCCAATAACAACAAATACATCGAGAATAAGAGACATTATTCTATGTCACAGCAAGACTAGGAGTGTTGCTGTAAAGCCCAGTGCTGAGGTAAACTTCAGGCTCTGTGACAAGAGAATTGAATGAACCCAGAACATAATCCTATTAAAAAATTAATTATGAAAAACTGAACCGAAACTGGGAACAGGGTTCTGTATGACATCTCTCATCCCATCCAGATTAAGGGCCAGCTGAATCCTATGACCAATTTAGAGAAAAGCAATTGCAAAACCCTACAGAAGATAACTGCATATTCTATTTGCAGTTTAAATTAAAGATGGAGACCTAGTCATGCAAACAGGCATAAGCAAATTCTTGGAGTTGATCTATTTCGTTGAATTACTTTATCCAGAGGATTATATAGATTATTTATTCTATGGATTTTTACACTGGTTTGGCTCTACTACAATAACAAAGACTTGACTGTTTAATTTTAATTTAAGTATCTATATTTCCTTTGTTAAGCAAACATAGCATAGCTTCTGCTTTGTAACCCTGCATGGTTTTATATTTCTATATACACACACAGAGTTGAAGAAGCCAAATTTATGTTTGGCATCCATGTGTGAGGGAACCTCGGTATTTTATTCACTAAATGTGGGCCTAAGATCCCTTTAATTTCTCTCTTTTTTTCCATAGACCATTTGCAAGTGGTGATTGTGCTAACTCCTTTCTCACAGAAACATATTCTTAAACACTCAATCCATCTTTTTGAATCTTGTGGTCCATGAAATGGGGATGTAAGTGGTCTGTGTGAGCCTAATTTCCATGCTGAGGGTTTAGGAGGAGAGAAGTGGTAGAAAAAAGACCCAAATGAGGTTTAGGGAGTGTGTGCAATCAAAATTCTGTTTCCTTCACTTTTTTTCGCTATGGTGTGCAAATATTGTATATAGTACCATTTCCCCCCTGCTATGTCTTAGTTTCTAAAGCTTTTATTTCTGCTTCCTCAGGAAGGGTCCAGGCAGAGTATAGATGTCTGTTTGGTTGTTCTGGCATACCTGAAGAATGGGCCAGGTCTTGACATGGTTTGATGTGTTCATCAACAAAAGCAGAAAATGAAGTTTTGATCCAAACTTAGGCTTCTGTATAGCCTAAGTCACGCAGAGCTCCATTTGCAGCTTTGGTTCAGGTTTCTGTAATTATTCCCTTAATGAGATTGGGGTTGGGGCTCATTCAGTTAACCAGCCTGGGAGATGTCTGAGCGTGGAGGGCAAGGTCTGCTTTGAAGCCTTCCCAGGCATAAACTGCTGGTTCTTCATTCATGAAGAGAAGTTGAACTTGCACTGAAATATCTGGGAATTACGCACAGAGGTAGGAGACAGATTGGCTTTTCTCTAAAATCTTTTTATCATTTCCAGTTTGCTTGCTTGAAGTGGTAAAGAGAGGGAAGGCCTGTGGTAGTGACTTTCAGGGGGTTTGTATACAAGAGCCAGAGATGTGTTGCCCTAATGTTACAAATCCTAAAGAACTACAGGGAAAATATTAATGCAGACTTTGAGTGACTGTTCCCTCAGTCTTGAGGGGTATTATTGGCCCTAACAGCAGATGAACCATGTTATGCTAAACAGAACCACTAACAGTTGAGCATTTCCTTTCTCCAAGCAAGACAAAAAAGCAAGAGACATCTTTTTTAGCATCCTTGCAGTTGTATTGCCACTTCCTAAGTGAAACCAAAATAAACTCCTGGGGCCAATTGTTTCAGAGAATCATCAATTTTCTACAACAATCTCAACATCTGAATTTAAGTAATGCTCAGAATGATGCAACAGAAGCAACACATTGGTTGTCTCTTGCTTTCTGTAGCATCTTTGCTGTATGTACTTGCACTACACAGAGTCCAACTGAGTCTTTGCTGTTCTAAGTACCAAATAGCTAGCCAGCTATCTAGCCAGCTAGATAGATAGATAGACAGATATAAAAATCTCTGCTCCATACAGATTATATCAAAGGATGGACTGCTTTAAAATGGAATTATTTTTATTTATAGAATGCAGGAGGAAGGGAAGAAGAGAGGAAACATGGTCATACAGAAACCTTAAATAATCCAGCTGCATGGCATGCTGCAGTCCATTAGCAACAGTAAAAATGTTCACGTTTCTAACTTCAAGAACTCTTATTTCTTTAAGTTTTAATTTGGGCAAAAACTTTCAGATAAACTTTTAGAAGGAAAAGTTTTAGAACAGCATTTTAGAATGGCTCATAATAGAAAATAATTTACATGTAGCTTTGTTGCTGAAGTGCTTTTATTACTGGGTTTCTGTTATGCTTTTATTACTGGACAGTAGAAGATTCTTGAGATTTCTGTAAAATTGGGTCAGTCTTGTCAGTCTTCAACAAACTCTTTTGTTCTTTGAACAGAAACATTCACCATTAGCTAAACTCTTCAAAACATGGGTGTTTTTTCCGGTAGGATGTGCACACTGATGATGACAGTGCAAGTGGTATAAAAAGTACATGCAGTCTTTGCATGGCAATCAAACCTCTGAAATGCCAGAGTTTGTACCTCAGACACAGGTGAGTGCGTTAGGTAAAATGAAAACAGCCTCAAGGTTTACAACAAGGTAAAACATCAACCAGAAAATGTTAATGATTAAAAATGAAAAAAAGTATTTGCATTGCAATTCTTCCCTGACATTAAGAACACCAAGAATCTCTAGAGAGGCTGCTTTTGTTGTGATTTTAGACGCCATGGGCGGCCTGGTCTTTGTTCCAGATAGGGAGACATTTCTCAAATTGACCAAATTTTTCAGGGATTAACTAGACCTAAAAGGACATGGTTTAGTGAGTTAGGTGGTGTTGGGTTGGACTTGATGATCCTTGAGGTCTTTTCCAACCTTAATGATTCTGTGATTCTAAAAAACTTCTACCTTGCTTGAGGTTCACTCAGGAACAGTTCCCTGACTTTCACGTTGGCTGGGCATAATGCCAGAGAGTAAACAGACCTGTGGTTAGTTTTCTGACGATGGAGAGGTCCTGGGGAGAAGGATGACCCACCTGCGCATAGCCAGAAGGAAGCCTGCAGGGACCCTGCAGACCTGTGCCCTAAGGTGCTTTACATTTAATTGCTGTTCCTCATACCTACCTGCCTAAGAGAGTACTGGAAATTGTCACGCACATCAGTTTTGGCAAAAACCCTTGACTCTTAACATTCCAAGTTTTATTAGCATTATTATCCCACCTTAAACAACTTAAAGCTTTCATTGACTAAGGATAAAATTTGCTCTATAGTTTCAGTAGGAAAACATTAATTGCATTAAAGTACAACTAGTTTCAAGCAAAAGTGGTGGCTATTTTAACACATAACGTATGTGAACATTGTCTCCACTCAGGAAGCCTGAACTCTGGTCTTCAGCTGCCCAGTAAAAAGTGCAAGTCCAAGTGACTGCAAAGTTAGTGTGTACAGCTGCTGTCACCTATGTGAGGTCTGTGCTTGTAGCCGCATACCAGCCTTTGGAAGAAGGAGTGCTGAAAACAATAGCCAAAGCTCATGCCAAAAATACTTTTGATAGAAAGCAATTTTTTGAAGTGTTAAGCTGACTTTGAAGCCTGTGGGTTGATTTTTTTTTTTAAGAGCCTACTGCTAGAAATAGCACTTGAGGAAAAAATACCTTTCCTAAGCTACTTCCCCCTTAGATCTGCAAGTTCAGTTCTTTAACTCAATATGTGCTACTTTTAATCACACTTTTTTGGTAAGCCAGCCTGGAAGAGGAGGGGGAAAGGAGGGGGGATCATTGTTTGCTTCTGAGCCCTCATGTCTGCTAGGAATTATTACTGTTTGTTTCACAACAGGGTGTGAATTACTTGGTTGCAGTCAACCATTGTTTGGAAATATATTTTGGAATGTTTCCTTTATGAAAGGTTTTTATTTGCTTAGGATTCATGATTCTGTATTTCTTTCAGCTGTTCACATGTTCTGTTGCTACAGTATTGCTCACTTTTATAGTAATGGGTTCAACTAATAACCAGACATTTGTTTCAAACTACATCTTGAAGCACGGTGAAAATGTAACTCCTGAAAGTTGTATTAAACCAGGATCTTGTACATTGGGCGTTCTTCTAACAGTGGTCCAGGGATTTAACTTTTAATAGAAATCTTCCATTGTTTTCTGGAAATAATTAAATAAAAGGTGGTCCTAAATTTTTGCAAGTGTGGTAAGCATATTTTCAAATGTGATGACTGGGATTAAACTGTTTTGAATATTTTTAATATGTTGGAAGACAGCAGTTGTTTTTTCCATTTTGTCTGACCATACGTGAATAGCTACGTAAAATGGATCTGAGTTCACTGGTGCCGGATGATCTGGGAGACTAAGGCTTACTTTTGGCAGTGGAGGGGAAAGTGGGGTTGTCTTTTAATAATGCTCTTTAGAATTGGATTAGTTCCAGATGGATCAGTTTAATCCAGATATTACCACCACCACCCCCAATTTGTCAGAGGGAGGAATGTGCCTGTGGGAAGGACGTGGAGGTGGTTGGGCTGGTACAAGCCTTGGAGTGCTTTCTCACACAGTGACAAGATTTGAGAGACCAAGCTGAAAACTGAAATTCAGACTCAGGCTTCTGGTTCAGTGTTACAGTGCTGGGTCCCCAGAACCTGCTGCTAATGGGACTGTATTTGTGACCTGGTGAGCACTTTCTAAGCCAAATTTTGACTTTGAGACTTAATGAATTTTGGCCTACTAGATCATTAGCATCGTGGATCAAAATTAAACTTTGCTAACTGTGTAGCTATTTTTGATCAAAATTTTGATATTTCATCTCCCTACCAACCTCCTGCTGCTGGTTTTCAGGAATTACCTTATTTCCTTCTGGATCTACTGTATTGACTTACATGCAAGTGAGCAGGTCACCTCAACAGAAAAATCTGGGGGGTGGTGATGTGCGGCCTTTGTGTCAGAGTTGCCATCTTTCATTGAGTTCATTACGTGGAGACATAGAGTTGCGGATTTGAAAAGACCTCCTGAATCACCTAGTCCAGCCCACTGCTAACCTAGGCAGCCGTGTCACCTACAGCTGAGAAATTTGTCTTTACGGGCTTGAGTTCTGGTCTCGCTATGCTTTTTGAAAGGCTGCTCCATAGCTTTACTTTGTAGATGATTAGAGACCTTTCTCCAGTTCCATGTGAACATCCTCAGTCAGGATTGCCCTTGCAATTGGTTTGCAGCATCTGTAGCTTCTTACGCCTGTGCGGAAGAGGCTATTTTTTTTGGTCTGCAAGCTCTTTATACCCTTTAGTTTCGGTATAAATACCTGCTCCAGACAAGCGCAGCTGCAAAATGGCATCTGGATTTGCTTCCTTCTTTCACCATTTTTCAGCCTCCTGCTTTCTCTGCTCTTCCTATAAAAAATAAAAAGACTTAGGGCTGAAGTGTGTTAGGAATTACAGAATCACAGAATGTTAGAGATTGGAAGGGACCTCGAAAGATCATCTAGTCCAATCCCAAAGCTATTCCTGTAGAAGAATTTGGTTTTTTCCCTTTATGTTTCTTATTTATCCTAAGTTTATTTTTCATTACTTTTTGTCAGGTTTATCTGTTGTGTTTGTTTTTGATTTTAGAAGGAATGTATAAACCTTTGTGTCTGCAGTCTCGATAAAGTTTATACTAGACCACTGGAGTACTATGGTAGGAGACCACAGTACTCCATCTCTTGCTTACATCCTGGTCTGTAAACTGGAAGTCTTGCTCTCCTTCCTCTCACCTCTCCACACTCTCAGGCAGAGCAGATAAATCAGGAAATAAGTGGGATTATTGCATTCTTCTGATTAGTCCGTTATTTTAACTGTGCTGAGTGGTTCCTATAGCAAATACCATCTTGGTTTTGCTGCAAGTCATTCTGTTAATCATATCATATGAAATTCCATGTGGAAGACAAACCTGAAATCCTGTACATTCCCCAGGTGCTCGACTCATCTGTCGGGTCTCCTGTGTGTTCTGCAGTAGCGTGGCTCGCTTTCCCTTTGGCTGCCTGCTCAAGTCAGTTGGCTTGAGGTGCTTCTTTCTTCTCCAAAGGAACCCACCTTTAGATTCTTTTGCATCCCCTGGACAAGAATTTATTTTCTCACTTTGCTTCATCTTCTGACTTCTGATGTGTGTGGGATGTCCAGAGGTCAAACAGAAGAGCTGCCTGTCATCTGTCCCTATTCCTGCTTCCTGTGTTGATAATCTCTAATGAAGAGAATTTTAATTGGTGCTACTGTGACAGCACAGGACGAATGGCTTCTTATTAGAGACGAGATTGGATTCAGAGTTTATAGTTGCACTTCCAATTTCTGTTTAAGAGAAGCCCTTCAAAAATAACTTCTATTTTGTAGGAAAGCCATTCTCAGTAATACTTTGTTTTCTGACCCTGGCACATTTTGTACTGCATGTAATTTGGGACTGTTTACATATACATAAGATTGCCAGGTCTCAGTTGAAGATGATATTTTAGAAGCATGGAGAGAACTGGCAGGCATTACATACTACAAATCTTACATGTACAGCATTTCTCAGTTTTCTTCAATGGAGAATGAGCCAATAATTGCTTTGCTGCCTGGTGATACTGCAGCTTTGTACCAACAACCACTGTGAAATAAATACAGTTACGCTTATGCCTGTGGGTTTTAGTGAGTATATATTTGATAGGTTATTTTCAGAAAGACCCGATTCTGTTACTTTTGAAGTCAGCTGGGATTTCACAAACACATCTTTTGTGCCTAAACCTACGGCATGCTTAGCTAGTCAGTCAATGAGTTACTCCCTGCTCAACTAAAGTGCAGACTTGATTAAATTTTTTTCCTGGTTGGACATTATCTGTTTGAGTTTTCTCTGACACTGTAACATAAATTCATTTTTTTTTCTTCTGAGTTCTTCTGGAAGTGGTTTAAAATGAAATTGGGAATTGATGCCATCAATGGTAAGAAAAGCAGAGCTAATCAACACTGCATAGCCTGCTACTCAGCTGCCACCCTGCTTCCTTGACGGGCTTTTGGGAGCCTCAGGGTGTATCAGATTTGAGCTTAATGTCTATTTTCCCCCTCTGTTTGTCATCATTTAGCAAAATATTTCTTACCAGCCCCCTAGAGCAGTAGGCAAAGGAACCATCAGGTGACAACGGTCCAATGACTGTCCTGTGTTGCTACAGATGACAGCGTTCCTAAGGCTACATTAATGAGGATAATTTCCTACCAGTGTCCCTGGGGACAAATGGAGCTGGGTGTGCTCTGAAATCATTCTCTTCCCCGCCCCCATCCCTCCAGGCGGTGGTTGGGAAGAAAGGGAGCTGATTTGATGGACACTGGAACTATTTCCCATTAGGGGGCAAATTTAAACAGCAAGATTTTGGAATTACGTGTGTGTTGTTTGGACTGCTCAAAGCTGTTAAACAGGGGAGAGAAACAGTCAGTTGTGACTCCCCCATTTTTTATAGGGTAGGATCAGTTTTCAGAGAGGAGAATGGAGATGAGTGCCCTACGATATAGTCACTGGATATAAGCACTGGCAGGACCACTCAAATTTCAGTCTCTCTGGCTGCTCAGAGGTGCAGGTGAGAAAGGAAGTCCTATCTCAATGAACAGCAGCACTGTATCTTAGTTTTCACAGTCTCTCATAAAGACAAAATTTAAGTATATTCAGTTTGTAAATTAGGACACCTAGCATTATCTATCTACATAAGGTGTCCCCACAGGAACAAAGTGTGCTTAGCAGAGANAGTGTCGTCTTCACTGTTTTTTTTTTTTTACTTAGGGCAGCAATACTTAAACTTTTCTCATCAGAAGTCAAAGAGGACCCCAACAATGCCATGGGGGCTGGCACCAAATCCTTTCAGCAGCTTGTTCAATGGCAGTGGTACTGCCCACCTTCCTCTTGCTGTCTTAGCAAAGGCAGATGAACTTCCCATGTTCCTCAGAGAACCTGGCCTAGTGGTGCAAGTGGCTGGTCTTGGTGTGAGAAGAGGAAAGGCATCAGCTGCTGCCAAAGCCAAAGCTTGGCATGAGGAAAGCAGAAGGGTAGCTGATGCCATCTTACCAAAGAGCCTGACATCCACCCGCATTCATGAAGATAAGCCACTTCCTGAGTTTCTAATTATTCAGAAGTAACTGCATTTAATAGTATTCTTTCTCCAGCAAGATTCTATATTGAAAAAAAATCCTGTCATCTGTACAGCTGATGTTAATGAACATGCAAGTTTTGGCTTGGCACTGGTGTCAGCCAAGTGAGATGAACGGATTCAATACCCATACCAGTGAAATGAATCCAGAAACATTTAGATCAGATGTTTCCCCCCCACCCCCCTTTGCATTCAGGCCATGTTTCACCAGTGTACTGTACTTGGCACCTGAATAAACACTTGCAAATATTTATAATTCCCCACCTTCTCATAGGGGGCTTTCTGAGATCTTTCCCACAACTCTCACGTATAAAACAGTTGAATCCCTCTTCTTTCTTAATATAAACATGGAGGTAATGTGCCCCTTGTCACAGCAGACATCTGTTATATGTATAGTAGTTATTTTGTAGCTCACAGATTAATCATTGTGCTCCATCTCATTTTGCATTGCAATCTGCAAATTACAATGACTCCTTGAAGAGACAGAAAACAGGTTTGTTCTTTGTTTTATTAATAAGCTCTAAATGACTCCCAGATTCTTAACTGGTTTTATGTGATTTGTTCCATTCTCCAGATGACAACTATTGGCTGCTAAAGACACTTTACTAAGATGGGCTTTGCTAATTGCCATCAATGAAGCTTGAATTGAACATTAATTAACTATTTCTGTAAAGGGCTCATCACAACAAAACCTTCTGCACTTGTGTAAATTTATATTTAACATCCCATGACAAATGCATGCCTTTCAACAATTGGTTTGCAGCTCTTGACAAATGTTTCTATTTCATTCTATAAGTTATGAGTTCAGTCACTGCATCAAAAATAGCCATGGCTTAGATTTGCGTTAAGACAAATTACTCCTGAAGTGCATTTCCAGTCTTTTGGGAATCAGCATGCCTTCTCTAAACTGAGGATCTTCCTCCCATTTTTCCTGAGTGTATGTGTTTTTATGCAACAAGAGAATTAAAAATATCCATGAGGGTACATCAGTAAATCATACATAGAGGGGGGTAATGCATTACAGGAATTTGTTCCAAACCAGTGTCTCTCTCCCTGGGCTTTTTTTGGATTAGGCTTAAAGTTTCCATCACTGAAAAATAATTGGTTATAATTGGAATACATTCTTGTGTTACCACCCTCACAAGCCCTTTGATATGAAGGCGACCATGAGGGAATGCAGGGTCAGCCCTTTTGTGGCCATCCTCATCTGTGATTTTATTCTTTAGGATGTGAATTTGGTGTTCCAAATATAATCCTAAATGGATTTATTTTAGGTCTGCAGTATCTCATAATGGTGCATACTGGAGAAACCAATAGCATTACCTTGATGATGAACCACTAGAATGAGGAGTTAATCTGGTCCCTTGGTCTTCCTTCTTCCTCCAGCAGTACCGATAGCAAACCTTGCAAGGGATGGTGGCCTTAGGAGACTGATCTAAACAGCAGCGATCCTCACTGTTTATAACCATTTTCTCTTGGTGTTCTGAAAAGTGAGCTGGCTCCTGCAGTTGCTTGGATCATGCTACAAAGACTGTTTCTCTATGGCTAAGGATATTGTACAGTTTCCTACTATACGGTAGGATTTTAGCTTCCATATATACAAACAAGTAGTTCCTTCTGCAGATATTTGAAAGCTAAGCTCAAAGATGTGGTGAGCACTCCACCCAGTTTCTGGTATGCAGCTAAACGATATTTTAGGCTGTTTGGTTTCTGAATGAATGCTAGGAGGACAATGCACCCATCTAGCAGGACTGTGAAAGGACTGAAAATAAAATTACGGCTACCCATGAAATCAAATATTACGGGTGAGTTCTTTGTTTGCTTTTCACAGCATAGCTTTTTTAAAGCCTTGACTTCAGAACAAAGAAGCTTAGGCTGGAAAGAAGAGTTCAAATGTGATTTCCAGGAGATACCTCTAGAGTATTCCTTTAAATATGTATATGTATATATATATGTATGTTTATTTATTATTTTTTTCTACAGGCTTTTGTCTGACAATCTCCCCTTGTGTTTGGTTTGCATTACAGCCTGTGCTCAAGCAATTGTTCTTGGATAAGAGTTCTGCAAATACGTATTAATTTAATCTATTTGTGCTAATAGAAATGATTCTTGGTGATTTTCTTGGCCCTGTTGTGTTTATGCCATGTACATCCACTTTACTTTCCTCTTTCCAGAATTGTCCGTGATTTATCTTCATTAGTCTCAGTTTTTTTTACCAATTCTTTGTCCTTCACATGGCTTGAATTTTGTGCAGAGCCTGGGACTGCATACACTGGGAACTAGCCTGGAATTTGTGAGAAGCAGGGTGGTTTTTCCACTCTGTGATTTTAAGGCTTTGTGACTCCAGGCGGGTCCTTCAGTGCCTCTGATTCCTTCTGCATTTCTGTCCTGTTAGAATCTGAGGGCAAGCTCTTCAGGGACTCTGGCTTTGTGCCCACATGGTGACTTGAGAAATCTATCTGTGAGTGCCTAGGTGCCACGGTGGTTCCCAAGAGCTGTATGCATTAGGAGAAAACTTTTCATCAGAAATACGAGGATGTATTTTTAGTGCGTTTTGGTGACCTGCTAAGTCCATCTATAGGCTTGTTGGATGGCCACAAATGTTTTTGCAGCTCCACAGAGGGAAACATGCACTCTTCTTCCTGGAACGGGGTCCCACATAGACTTCACTTCTTCAGAGGTGTTTGTATTCTCTCTTCCTTTCAGGGCCGTATCATTTACTGCCTGTGCTGTGGGTTTGTCTGCAAATCTGAATCTTCCTGTATCGATGAGGAGACTCTGATTCCTTCTTATGGTTGGAGGAAACCACAGGCAGGATATTCTGCCTTGGGGTCTGCAGAGTGCCAGGTTTGGGGCAGTCAGCACTGTTTTCAGTAGCTGGATCAGCTCACTCTGCCCACTTCTTGAAACAACTCTGCAGTTGGCAGTTAATCCTGTAGATTACACCCCCATTATCATGAGACTGTTTAACCCAGCACCCTTAACCTTACCTGTTGGGCTGACTGCAACTATTGAGCTGTCCCTCTGCTGAGCCCAGCTGCGGTGTCATGAAGGGATGGGTGAGGTTGGCTGCTTCTCTTCATGCTCTGAAGTTAGGCATCTGCTCATCAGGTAAAGGTTGTGGGTGCTGTTGCTGGGGTGTCTGGCAGCTGAGAAATCTGCATTGAATGTGTAGTGGTCTGTAAACAGGCTGGCAGATGCGTTCAGTCAAAATCTTATTCCAGGCTTGTGGCTCACCCTTGAAAGGCTTTCTTCCATCTAGCAGCACCACCAAGCTTTCATCCAGACTGAAGCGGAGCCAGCTGTCTGTCTTCCAGGTACTTATCTTCTGAAGTGCTGAAACATCTTGTGGGTTTTACTGCCTTCTGTGTCATGGGAACCCCAGTAAAAGCAAATGGCTGGGGGAGAGCTTGCCTTTTTAGTGTTTCCAGGCACAGCAATGAGGCAAGTTCATGGAAGAAAATTCCACCCAGGCCTATTAAACATTAAGATGCTGATGCAACCATTGGCTTAGGAAGTCCTAGATCATACAGTGCCAGGAACTGGTAGAATATACAAGGGAAATACCTCTGTCTGCTTGTGCTTCTCTCTTACTCTGTTCCAAAATATTCACTATTTTGAAAACAGCTACTGAATTAAATGGATCTTCCGTGTGGTCCTGTAGAGCTGGACTTCTTAACTTCTTAGAGTGTTTCCCGTATATTTGAAAGAATTGTGTGGTCTCCACAGAAAGTTGGCAAGGGACCCAGATCACAAGCTTGACAAAATGTATGTGTTGTATGACATTTAATATGAGTGTTTTAGTAACCTCTAGTGGACCAAAGGAGTAATCCGGACTGGGTGGAGGCAGTCAGCCAGAAGAGCTGACTAAGGAGAGTAGGAGAGAGACTTTAAACACATAAGTTGAGCAGCCCCATCAGTGCTCCTATTTAGACCTCATGTTCCTGGGTGGCTATGTGCAAACTGGGGCTGGAGAAATTCTGCTGAATAGTCAGAAGAGCTGAACTAGACAGATTGTCAAGGGGCACTTGAATCAGCAGGAAAATCTGACTCCAGAATATAGGAGGCAGCTGGGGAGTTAGGGATGAATTTCTGAATTGAAGGTCCCATGACCTACAGCAAGGAGGGGCAAGACAGGAGTGGGGCTGAGATAGACAGGCAGGAGCTTTCTTAAGCATGCCTGAGGATATTTTAGATTATGATTTACTGATTTAACTTTTCTTTCTGTGCTTGTATCTAAAACCTCTTCTTTAAATCTTGCGAAGTAGGCAGTCCTGATAAGAATGCCTATGCATTTGTCATTAAAACTGGGTTGGAGTGAGTGAAGATGATGCTGGTAAATTTAGGGTACACTGTTCCCATGGAGGTGGTAAACCAGAGTAAAGAAGTGTACAGGTAACACAGAGAGTTTGCTAAAGGAATTCAGGAGTCATAGTCTGCTTCCACTAAATCAGCAAAATATGGGCTGAGTTCGACAGATGCTCCTCCTTTCTTCAAGAAGGGAAGTAGTGGGGGGAGTCCAAGACTGTTGCAAAGTGAGAGTTTTAGACTGAGGAGCAGTGGTGCCATTAACATCTTGGATCTGACAGCACTTCTTATGTATTCTGGATCATGCCATGCCTTGAGATACAGCACCAGTAACAAATATGGGACAAATCACTTCTTTTCTTGGCCCATCCCTATGCGTAATAGGGGCAGAATTATTTCCTTAACCAAAGGCTAGCTAAAAAGATAAACTAAAATAAGGTGAGGTGGCCAAAGAAGAATGGCAGCAAGAATTGTTTTAGCTAATTAGAAAGGAAAAAGCAAAACTGATGTAAAGTTTCAACCTCCTCTTTGGCTCTGAGACAGAACTCAGTCCTGCTTCACTTGTGTTGTCTGAGGAGCTGTAGGCCACACTGATCAACCAGCAGTAATTCATGGTTGTCAGAATGAGTCAAATTGATAGTTTATTAATAAATATAGCAATTTGATGTTATAGTTCTGTTCATTATTGGGTTTTCTTGCTGTTCTTCTGTAAATTAAAAAAACCCACATAGATATTAAGCTTTGCAACAGTATTGTCTTTTGAGCGTGTAGTGTACGTTCTATACTACAGTGTATGCTTAGTTCTAGCACTTAGTGGTATGTTGTGGTAATAAAGGGAACATTTTCAGTGATATCACCTCACATACTGAGTAGTCCAATTGAATGCATGGACATGAATTGTTGGATAAGTTACCATTAAATGTGAGTAGGAGTCAGTGGCAGCCTCTGCCTCGGAGATACGAAGCATTTTCCTTAAGTAGCTGATATTACTGAATGCTTGACAGTTACACGGTATGATAATTTTCATGAATTTCCTGCCTTTGAAATTCCAAATGGGCCACTTCAATCTCCATAGAGACATTAATTTTGCATCTGCTTTTTTTTCCCCTTAGAGCTGAGTTTTTTAATTAACACTAAATAAATAATCTTTACAAAGTGTTATAAACAATAGCCATGAAATCCAGTGTGTATCTGGGTTGAACCTCAGCTCTCTGTTGCCTTTTTACATCATTGGGGCCAACTCTGTCTCTGCTGTGTCCCATATGACCTCTTCTGCCCATCCTCTCTTCTCACATACACCTCTGTCCTCTCATTCAGACCATTTAGATTCCAGTTGAATAGCAGTCTGTTAGGTCCCAGTTTTTCAAAGCGTACAGTAATTTCCCATCAACATCAAAGCAAATTACTCTAATTTAGTTTCTCTTAGGAAAGGAAGTGTTCCTTTATTTTCCCATTGGAACTCCTTCATCCCTGCTAAGCTCTGCTGCAGATATCATTCCCTCCCTACGACTTCCTTTTTGTTTCCCTAAAAGTTATTAATTTCAGTCAGGCAGCTTTATTTGTCATTTTAAAGGAATGTATTGTGTCAGTACAGCTCTCACTCTTGTCGTCTTCTAATGTAATTGGAATAAATTAATTTGTCCACATACAAAATGGTTTTACAAATTGTCTTAGAAAAATTGGAAGGGCCATGACAGAGCAAACAAATAAATTTATCATATTTTGTGGCATTAAGGTCTCGCCTTCATATCAAAATATATAGCTTACAGAGTGTTCATCTCATAGCTTTAAATTAATCTCTGTTTTGTGTTCTTCAGTTGAACTTCTTCAGGGCAAATTTCTCCCTTCATACATTGTTAGACACCAACTCATAGATGAATTTCAAATGCCAGTAACTAATATGGGAAGTTAATGTTTGTCATTTTTTTTCAGAAAGAAAGAAGTCACAAAAATATTAAATGATACTCCATCTCCCTCCAGACCTGAGTTGAAAAGTGAGCTTTTGTATTGGATTTGTGTCGTGGGGTTTTGGTAGCAGGGGCTACGGGGGTGGTGCCATAGCAGAGGTTCCCCTGCAGCTGCTGTGCCCCTGCAGCCATGGGGGGAATGGTGGGGCAGAGATACACCTGCAGCCTGGGACGGACCCACACCAGAGCAGGTGGATGCCTGAAGGATGCTGTGGTAGGACCTGTAGACATGTGGAGAGAGGACCCCAGGCTGGAGCAGGTTTTCTGGCAGGAGCTGTGACCCCGCGGGGGACCCACACTGGAGCAGTCTGTGACTGAAGGACTGCACACTCTGGGAAGGACCCACACTGGAGCAGTTCATGAAGAACTGTAGCCTATGGAAAGGATCCACGTTGGAGAAGTTCATGGAGGACTGTCTCCCAAGGGGGTGACCCCAGGCTGGAGCGGGGGAAGAGTGTGAGGAGTCCTCCCCCTGAGGAGGAAGGAGCGGCAGTGACAACATGTGATGGACTGACCACAACCCCCATTCCCTGCCCCCTGCGCTCCTGTAAGGGAGGAGGTAGAGAAATCAGGAGTAAAGTTAAGCCTGGGAAGAAGGGAGGGGTGTGGGGAAGGTGTTTTTAAGATTTGTTTTATTTCTCATTATCCTACTCTAATCTGATTGGTGATGAATTAAACTAATTTCCCCAAGTTGAGTCTATTTTGCCTGTGGCCATGAATGGTGAGTGATCCCCCCTGTCCTTGTCTCAAACTATGAGGTTTTACCTTTTGTTCTCTTGATTCTCCTTCCCGTCCCACAAGGGGTGAGGGGAAGGAGTGAGTGAGCAGCTGTGTGGTGCTCCTACTGACTGGGCCTAAACCACAACAGCTTTGCAGCAATTTCTAGAATTTCTTTCTGAGATTTCCAGAGTACTCTTAAAATAGGAGAGGAAGAGGGTGAAAAAACTGAAAAGGAATTGTCCAGCTCTTTACAAATTGACAATTTAAAAAATAATTTCATTCATATAATTATGCATTGCCATCTGGTTTTCTCCCTCTTACTCAAAATTGGCTTCTATTTCTGCTCTTGGGACCTTCTTAACTCTGTTTCCTGTCTGGATTTGGAGAGAAGAGACTTAATGAGGCAAAATGATGATTTGATGTTAACCACCAGCAGCAGCATTTGTTAATCCTAGTTTCATAGTAATTTATGTCAAATTGTGAAAGCTACCCAACTTGACTGAGAAACTCATTCAAACTATCTTCTTGTGTTGTCTGGTGGCAATCTGGTAGATTATTGATGTAAAATGCGAGTTCAAAGTGCAGGTTTAGATGGAAATTGATAATTTCCAAAGGTTAGGGTGTTAAGATTTTCCAAGAGCTAAGAGTAAGGCCCATTGTGGGCACTGGAACTTGCTGTCACTGTAGGTAAGGGCTTACTTGGACTTACAGTCTTGGCTTGAGCCTGTATCCAGCAAAGGTGGGAATGAGAGACCATGAAATGTAACTTTAATCCAGTTCTTCAAAAAGAAGGGCTTGGGCTGGAGAGATTCTAACAGATTTGTCTTCAGTGGTTTGAATCCGTTTTAACTTCCATGTCCTTTCAATAAAATCTAAGTGCAAGAGTATTCCCAATGGTTTTGCTTATACCTGGTTCTAATAAATAACGATGAATGCTGGGAGGTGACAGAGGGCAGAAGTGGTGGTTTGGTTTTTTTCTTCATACCTGATGCTGCAGACTGAAGATACAAGAAAGAATTGAAGCTCCCAGCAATTTTTTGCAATGTTTATGACTGATTAATTATTTTTAAAGGTAAATATAGTTTTGTCAGCTTCTTCTATTTAATTTATTGGCCAAATTTTGCAAAATAAGTGGGATTTCTACTGTGTTTAATTAGAAAGACTAATAGCAAAGTGTTTCTCAACTTCATTATTCTGAAACAAAATCTCAAAGTAACAAGTTTTGGGGTAGCTAGGGAAAAAAAATAAAGTTTTTAGCCAGGAATAATATAATGAATGGTCAAAACTGGAATCACAGTTCATCTAGGTTTATTTTTTTAACTAACTTATCAGGACATACAGAGTTCTCCTGCATTCCTGTGCCTGCGCAGCAGACAGCTGTGGGGATTTTGCTGGCTATCCCCAGGCTCACGGAGACAGGCACGTAGCAGCTCAAGCTGTGTGTGAGAAAGGAGAAAGTTACAAAGGCCTTTGGACATAATGGCCATTTTTTTCTAATTTACAAGTAAATAGTCTGGTTTGGGTAGTATTAATCTTGACAATGAATAATCTTTACTGAAATGCAGTGTGAAAAGCAAACACCACTCTAATGCTGGGGGCTTTTTTAGTGTTACTGCTTAGGAAGAGTTAAAGTACTTACAGAGGGCAACAGGAAATCTTGGCATTTCTTCATATAACTATAACGTGATTTGGGGTACATGTGTTGATCTCTGCTCTATGGTGAAAGACTAAAAATCTAGTCTGGGGGTACCTAGAAAGGTGCAGAGCAAACCTTCCCTGTCACCACCCTTCCTTCTGCCACTGTCACTCCCTCTGAGTTGGACAAGATCATGGTCCATGTACCAGCTTGAGTCCAAGCTCAGAGAAGGTGCCTGGGCTTAGATGATCCTGATCATGCCTTTTGTCCCGTGATTTTCAGGGCAGTCTTCTGGCCTAAGCAGGGAAGTAGTATTCTTCCTACTGGCATGGAGTATACATCCTTGCTTTTTACTGGCTTTGTAACTGCTATGCATCCATACTTCTGTGCTGTAATTTTATAAAAGAAAAGCAATAGCAATCATGGATAGCTGTTGCCTCAAAGAGACTCCTTGATGCTTAGATACACACAGAAAAGGACCTGAAGACCCGTGAGGCACACCTGGCTCTGCCTGTGGTGTGCGGTGCTGGGTGGGGTTGGAGAGCTCACCCTGGTACCCAGTGCCGGGTGCCAGAGAGCTGGGACTGTGGGTGTTTGTTAGGGTACAGCGATGCTGGAAACCGCTTCACCAGGCACCGTGCCATGTCTGTGTGAGGTGGGCTGCCTCTCTTCTCACACTAGTGACAGACAAGTAATCCAGGGAGCAAGGACTTGGAGAGAGTCGTTTATATGACCACATGGAGTCACTGTGATAATCTTGTATGAGCTCCTGATAATTTAATAAGAATTGGCAAGAGCAGGACATCAGTTCCTTGGTGTTATTCTGATGAAGGGAGAGAGTGGTGAGGTGTTAATTAGGAGTGAATTAGCTCTCATTAGCTCTGGATATAGGTGCTCAATTATGTGCTTTTCTTTTTTTGTTCTAAACACAGAGCATTGTGCTAGAATCTTATTGACCTTTAATTTGATAAATATTTGAGACCCTGAAAGCCAGAGGAGGAAAGCAGATGCCAGGGTGGCAGTGATATCCGTGGAAAACTCTGTCCTGCTGCCTGACCCCTGGGCCACGATGGAGTAACGGCTCAACACCACAGAGTGCTGAGGCACCCGTGTTAGTGGGGCTGGTGTCTTCTATTTTGGATGCTGGTAAAGCTGATAAGGTTTAAATAGGAAGCCACAGTACAAGTGTTTGGGGCATGCCAGGGTTGGCTTTTTAAAATAGATGTTCACAGCTGAGACACAGTGCTAACCTCTCTCAAACCTCTCTTTGGGGCCCAGTCATACCCGTGCCATGTGTTCTTCCTTCCGTCAAGGACTGAATATGTACAGGGGTGCTAGAGTGATGAGAGCTCAAACTGCAGACAGTGAGGGCAGAGTGAAGGTTGTCAAGGGTTTGATGGATAAGAGCAGAATCCTGAGCTCTCTGCTGGAGCACAGCTGTGCCACCGTACTCCAGGCACTGCCAGGGAGAGCCTCTCAAAGATGACACTTTTCTTCAGGCATTACAAAAAATGAGGAGAAAAAATAGCAAGCATCTGGAAGAGAAAGAGTCTGAGAATTCACTTCTTTTTAATAAAATTATCTCTTCATCTGTGTACGCATTTCTGCGAGACTGACATTTCTTTGCAGAGCAGTCAGCTAAAGGAGCAGCTGAGCACTCGCTTGTTCACTCAGCGCTCACACTGAAAAACGTGGGGGAAGTGTTAAAGGTTTTTTTAAACTACTGAGCCAGTTCAAAATATTAAAACTCTTCAATGTATTTTTTTGTTTGGTAAAAAGGTGGTCATATAAAAATATCAAAATTACAATAATTAGCGAATTGCAGACAAAGCTCCAAAGTGTAGGCAGCAGAACTGTGATTTATAGGCTGACAGCAGCCCAGCTATAGGCAAGTCCAGCAGTTGCTTTGCTACTCATTGAAATAAGTGTACAGCTATCAGACTAATTATAGCAGGCAGCTATGTAGAAAACTGAACCCAGACAGTGAGACAGGATTCCTTCTGACAGAAGTAGATCCACAGCACATTGCAGTCTGGAAATCCTGCATTTTAACCATGTCTCCCTAGACATGTTTGCAATGCTCTTTATTTTGTACGGCTTCCTTGTACTGTCTCTCCCCTGCCTGAAGTCCCCCAAAGACATCATCGTCTCTCAGAAGGGAAGTTGCCGAAGGTCCTTGGGACACAGCAGGTGCTGCTTTTGTTTTTTGCTCTTGGAGAATGCCAACCCATCCTACTGACTCCCACTTTTTTATTATTAGAGCACAGATTTCAGCAGCTGCCTGACTGTGTGAGGGCAAAAAAATAAAGGATTACTGTTTTCTCCCTCCTGCGCTCTCATAAATGGAAAGACTGGATCCCTTTTCGTGTATTTGCTGTTGCTGTGTTAACGTTGCGATTAGGGCTGTGGTAGTGTGTCAAACTGGTTTAGGTGAATAGATAACTCAGGTGATCCTAATACCTCCCGGGAAATGTCAGGTTTTGGGAAAGGTGGCCAACTGCTGGCTTTTCTGGCAGGTCTGTGGGTTAAATCTCCTGCCTATCTGTTTTCATATTCCTGTAACTGGAAGTCAGGTGCTGCTGCTCATTTTAACTATGTGTGTATATAAAATAGACAACAGTTTTGTCTCAAGACCCTTTTCAATTAATGAGGCTTAACTAAACCTTTGGGGACAGTGCTGTATTTTATTGTCTTACGGCAGGCAGTGCGTGGCGGACAGGCTTGGTGGAACCTGCTTTGGGGAAGGGGGCATCCTTAGCTGCAGCACCGGAATCAGCAAATCACTCTTCTTCAGAGCAGGTTGTACATATCTTGTGTTCAGAGGGATTTCTTCTGAGAAAAGAAGCAAGCTGGCCTTGGGCTTCTCTTTGTAATGATGAGCTGCAAGCGTTTTCTAGCATGTGTGCACATCTTGGCTCTTAGCCGAGTGCCACACAAGCATCCTCACTTCAAGATGCAAGCTAGGCTTGTTAAGTTTTGGAGTCTTAACCTAAACTTAACTGCCTTCAGCTACCTTTAATCATATCTTGATTTGTATGTTTTCTTAGAGAAGACATTTCAAAAGATAAAAAAGATTTGGCAGCAAAAGACAAAAGAAAAAAAGGGAGAAAAGCCCCAAGATTGTGCATCTGGAAAAAGCTTTCTAATCCATCTTGACACATCTGTTGCTTTAGAAGAAAAAAAATCTCCTGGCTGCACTAGGGCCCTGCAGCTATGTGTGTTGGGGGTCTGGCTGTATAATTTGTGGAGTGCAATAATTCTATAATTATATTGCTAATTGTGTGCTACCACTTTTTTATAATAACGGAGTGATTTATAACTTAACAGTTTTACAGAGGCTTAGACAGACTGTTAACTGAAAATGAGTACTTGCAATATAGCTCCTAGAAACTGCTGTTGTTCAGGGCATGCCATCAAGCTGCGTGAATGCCTTGCAGGAAGGTGGAGCCTTGCAGAAATATTTCAGACTCAGAATCCTAACAGTACAGTCCCTTTGTGGTCTTGCCTGTAGGTGTATGAAAAATAACATGAGGGAGGATGGGAGAAAGGCTAAGAGGAAACTAAGTGTAAGAAATACTCACAAGGAACTCTGAAAGACTGCAAATGGGAGGAAGAACCTGAATTTCAAAATGGAAGAGGTGTTTGTAGTGGAAAGTAGAGGAACTGGATTTTGCAGGAGGCTGAAGTACTTTTCCGCTCAGCAATGAGGAAGCATTGTCAGTTTAGGGATTAGACAGGACCTTCTGCAAGGCCAGGCTGGATGAGGCTTTGGGCAATCTGGGCTAGTGGAGGGTGTCCCTGCCCATGGCAGGGGGGTTGGAACTGGATGATCTTTAAGGTCCTTTCCAACCCAAACCATTCTGTGATTCTCTCGCAATACTTAGAAGATCTAGAAATTATGAACTGGGTTTCAGAGGCAATATATTTTCCTTCTTTTCATTGGTGCTTTGGATTGTTGTCTTTTCTGAGCTGAATTTGTGTTTGGAGATCCACAGTTGCTTTGTCTGTCTGTGGGTGTAGTTTATCTGGGTGTTGCCAAAGCTGCTTTTGCTTCTGAAGTTCGCGTTACCTTGGCTGGAACAGAAAGGAGTAGCTGCACTGAATCGTTCAGGCAACACCATGGTACTGGTGGTTTTGTTCTTCCAAATGTGGTAGGATGCATTTTGCAGGAATAAAGTTGTAAAAGAAGAAAAATTGTAAAAAAGAACCTTTCATGATTAGTTACATGGACATTTTATGTGTATAAAGAAGCACAGATTGGCTTTTTTTTTCTTCCCCCAAAATATAATATTCGACTATCTGAGCTGGTGTGTTAAGTGCGTAGCAGTAACTACCTGTGGGGACTTTTGGCTGCATATTACTTGCCCTGGGAGTGTTTTAACTGTTGAAATACAAGTTGCAGTATGAAAAGAGCAATTCTTTCAACCCTAGGTATTAAAAGATGGAACACATCCTGTATTCTTCCCTCATACTTGCCAGTGTCGTTTGTGGCAGTGGTTCATTCAGGATTTCAGCCTTTGGAGCTGACAATTTACTACCTTTGGCTTAGATTTTTACTGAGAGCAAAGCTGAGTGTGTAGGCTTATCATTTCAGAAATAACGTGACCTAGGTTATGAGATCATCGTGAAACATTCTTCATTAAGAATCATACAAGATTCATAGTATTATTTTATTTCAAGGGATTTTTTTTCCTCATTTCTCCCTAGAGAAATGTTCAAGCCAGTTGGTTCTGATATGATATAAAATATCTGATATGATATAAAATATACACAATACTCATTTTGTACTCAGAGTTGCTTGACATAAAGATCAGTAGATTAAATGGCATATGCTTTTGGTGGAAAAATATTTGAATTTGGAAACCACATTAAAGTGAATATATCTCAAAAATTACCTCACAGTATGTATGTGATTACATGTGTAATTTAAGTGTTCTGCAAAATATGATACCAAACGCATTATCTCAGTCTGTATGAGTCGTGTTGGCATATTCAGAATTTGCCTAATAGACTGAAGTAAATAGATAAGAACAACTTGTTCAGCATGTCCAGACAAAGAACTTATAAAAGAAAGAAGAAGAAAAAGAATTAGGGCAGTGGAAATATTTTAAGTAAAGGGGCAGGAACCTAGAATACAAGAAGTGAATATAAGTGATAGTTCGGTTTTCATTCTTTTTATTGTTCTAATTAAACCAGTTCAAGTCTGCTTCTGCTTCCCTCAAAATCTGTGGCAAGGTCTCTGTTTTCATTAGTAGACTGTAAGCACACAACTTCTAGTATACGTGTCCAGCCTGTCAATGGTTAATTTTTCTTTTTCGGTGTCGTGAGGCTATTGACTTTGGGCTTTTACTCGTGAGAATTGCACCGTCTGGGATGAACAGGTGCCATTGCTGTTACTGGGGAAGCATGTAAAGTTCTGCTGATAGGAAGGCAGGAGATTATTTTCTGCTAAGCATGGATATTGATTCTGTCGTTTCACTTCTTTATCAAAATACGAAGATAGTTACAGCCATTCAGAGCTCCGGTTCAGTGGACTGCAGTAAATCACAGCATTTGCCTTAGTTTGTCATAATGTTATTCTGTGAGTAATCAAAACTTCCTTTAAAGCTTGTCTTCAGTGTTCCCTTCCATAGTTTAATGTAGAGCTTCCATTCATAGTCTGAACTGTTTCACACTGTTTAATCTGCTTTAATATTTTACTGTACGCTGTTTTGTAGACCCTGCAGCTACAAATTGAAGTACACATCCAAGTTGAAGGCCTAAAGAAATAAAAAGCCCAATAATATAGGCTAATGCTCCTTCTTCTTGCTTCTGCGTTTCTCCATCTGTGAAATGGATAAATTACTACTTGCTTTGGATGTCTTGGTGAAATTTTTATGTGAAATATTACCAGTATTGTCTTTTGCTTCGTATCCTTGCTCATAGTTCTGCTTTCTACTTCAAAGTAACAAGTTATATTAGATGCCTCTGGAGGTAATTTTTGGTAGATATCTTTTCAAGCAATTTAAGAAGCTATTAGAAAGTTGCCTGAACTAAATATGTACAGAAACTTGATCAATGTTCAACTTTTTTTTGATGAGATATAAGTTATAAGGTATAGCTCTGTAAAATCCAGGTCTCATGATATTAGAACTATTTATTCCTGTTCTTTTTGTTTTATAAGTGCATAGGGGCTTCTGCTCATCAATAAGTGTTTTGTAAAGATAGGCTTATAAAATTGTAAACATTCTCAGTGTGTTTAAAATGTGTACTGAAAAATCATTAATATATTTCAGTCTTAGAATACATGAATTTGATATGAGCATTCAAAAGGGACTTAGTGGAGAAAATAATTCCTGAGAAATTGTAAAAGCATTAAAGAAATGAAATTCCATTACTTTCTTGAGGCGAATTCTACAAACAGACAAGAATACATTTATCAATATTGAATAGCCACAGCAAACCCACCTGCAAGAGCACTATGCATACCCTCTTCCCACAGATTCACACAGAACCTGGGCATGTATGGTCCTGCACAAACACCATCTTAAATGCAGCAAGACATAAGGATCTTTTGCGAAGATGCGAGCCTTCTTTACCCTAGGCAATAGGCTTCCTCAGCCTAGGGAGCCTTGTGGCAGGAGCCACAGGAGGGACATAAAGTTAAGCACCTGCTGTGAACAAACGCCTCTCTTCTGGATCTGCACCTAGAGTCAGACCCACGGGCAGGACCTTGCACTTGGCCTTGTTGAACTTCATGAGGTTTGCATGGTCCCACCTCTCCAGCCTGTCCAGGTCCCTCTGGATGGCATCCCTTCCCTCCAGCGTGTCACCACACCACACAGCTTGGTGTCATTGGCAAACTGGCTGAGGGCGCAAAGACGTTAAACAGCACTGGTCCCAGTACCACCCCCTGCGGAACACCACTCGTCAGCAGCTTCCACTCGGATACAGAGCCGATGACTGCAACCCTTTGAGTGCGACCATCCACCCCGTTCCTTTTCCACTGAATGGTCCATCTGTCAAATCCATGTCTCTCCGATTTAGAGACAAGGATGCTGTGTGGTACAGTGCTAAATGCTCTGCACAAGTCCAGGTAGATGATGTCAGTTGCCCTTCCTTTATCCACCAGCACTGTGGGCCTGGCATAGAAGGCCACCAAATTTGTCAGGAACGATTTGCCCTTCATGAAGCCATGTTGTCTGTCATCACATCAATCACCTCCTTGTTTTCTATGTGCCTTGGCATAGTTTCCAGGAAGGATCTGCTCCATAATCTTGCTGGGCACAAAGGTGAGAGTGGCTGGCCTGTAGGATCACGCCTCGTCCGCAATGCCAGTCTTCAGCTCAGGCAATCGCGTGAAGGATGGCAAGTTTAACTTCCCCATATGAGTGGATAACATTTTCCAGTTGCTGAGTCTTTCACATGTGGGTGAAGTATCTTCTAGATCGTACTCCCACCCCTCTCAGGAAGGTCCTCAGTTAAGCAGCACTATGCGTGCATATGGTTCATGAGCCTGGTTTCCTATGTGCATTATTTACAATTTCTGAATCTACACATTGGTGACAACTCAGGGATCCCTTGGAAAAAAGATATGAAAAATTATTTTGCATCAGTATTACCAAATATACAATTTCAGTAGTCTTCAATAATACTTTTTATAGGTTATCAACCTCAATAACATGTCAGAGCAGAGAGCTGGAGTTTCTGAACTAATTTTTAGAGTTGTTTTCAAAGTATCACCCTTCTGCAGTGCACAGACCCTTTAAAATTCTCAGTCAGCTGAACTGCAGTTGGTTGTCATACATGAGGGGTATGGAGCTGTTACAGCTAACTAGGATTAGCTCCTGTCTTTCTCGTTAGTCAGACTTCTAATGCTGGTTAAAAAGTACATTTTTGAAGCTTAATAATTTAAAACTGGAAAATATGCCACAGAACTGGACACTGAATAAATTTAGTCCTTTGACTGTGCTCTCTGCACCTTAACAAAATACATCCCAGTGAGTTAATAATTGCTATTTTTATACTGTGTTATTTTATGGAAAGTATCTCTCACCAGCAGGAAAGTACAAGGACTTCTAGGAATCACTAGGGTATAATGAAAGTTGCCAAAAATGTAAACTAATACAGATTTTCTTATGAACCATGAAAATATTATGTTTAAACTAAAACCGTAACCTTTAGCCTTTGTATGAGAACAGCAAAAAAAAAAGAGAGATTTTAAAAAAATATGTGTGTGTATATAGACATCTGAGGTCTCAGGCCCTATTTTTCTGTTAAATAAAAAGAGAGCCTGAGACCTCAGATGTCTAGAAAATACAAGTCACCTAAAGTAACATCAGAAGATCAATGAATGATCTGTGGGTAAGAAGAAAAATTCTAGTCTGATTAAATCTGCAAAAAGAATCTGAACAGTGGGGTCCTCACGTTTTGCTTCTCAAGTGCCTTAGTGTGTATTTCATTGCAGTAAGATCCCTTTTCACCTCCAGAAGGGCATTTTTCTGAGATTGTTCCATTCTACTTCCTCCACTCACTAAGTCAACAGACTTTAGCCAACACACCAGCAATACTTTGAGAACAACGGTGATCAACTGAGCAAGCCATGCCCAGCAACACAGAACAGAAGAAGTATTCCTCCCGAAGAGACAAAACAGCAAGTTCCCAGGATGCTCCTTGCCAGGGTGTCCGAGTGTTGGAATATGTCAGGAGAGCATTTCGACTTCCCAGACTGAAGATCAGCTATGAGGGTGCGCAACCAAACCAGGAAGCCTATGGAGAACAAAGATAACAAAAAAAAGGGATGGATCTTTCAGCGAATTTTTTTTTTTGCTTGAGAAATTCAGGTGTGGATCAATTGAGACCATTTACTTTACTAATCCATATTAATAATTAGTTTTGGCAACAACCAAAATTAGTTTTCTCATTTTGAAGTTTAACCAGAAAAGAACCATTTTTCAGAATCAGACACAAAATCCAGGACACTTTGTGGAATATCTGGAAAATGGAATGGTGTGACTTCGCTGTTACAAAGCTTGTTTCCCTTTCAGAATACAATTAATTTTTTTCTTTGTTTTTTCCCCCCCTTTTTTTGCTAAAAGGAAACAAGGGTTAAATAACCTGAAAGAAGAAAAGGATGAAATGAATGTTCTGCCTGACCTCAAGCATTTTTTTACAGCTTTGGTTCAATAACACAACTAAAATATCCCTTGTTAACACAGTTCTAAGTACAAGGTACCTTAACAACAAATCCCAGGAGATGTTGTAACACCTTTGTCAAATTCAGTTTAATGTCAAAGTGGCTGAGAACATGTTCATTCTATGAAAAAAGAGGTATTTCAACATTTCCATCCTAATTTTGGAAGAAAACAAATGTTGAAATATTAGAATTTCCCCCAGGATGAAAATTCTAATATTTTGCTCGGCTCTAGTTTCCAATAACCCTTACACTTTAATTTTGTAGTATTTAACTTAATGTTTCCCATGTGAGTATTACAGCACTAGTGGGTAGAACTCCAGTCACCTCACAGATTAGGCATGCAAAGGAAAACAGTTCGTACATGTAGAGGGACAGAGTTCTCCCTTCACAAGTGCCTTCCTCTTGTTTCCCCTGCTGATGAGATGTCAGTTTATTACAGACTTGATGAATGGAGTTTCCTTTCTCCGGAAACAGTAGTCAGGCCTATGGAAGCATTTATGTAACGACATACCTTCCCTCCGTGGAAGTTTCCTTATTGTCTCTTCCCTCGGCTCTGCTGGACCACAGTCAGGGAAGGGGAACGGTGAAGTGTGGCTGCTGGGGCATCTGTGGGAAACGAAACCTAGCAGTCCTGGTCTTTAGAGTCGCAAAGCCCCAATCGCCCCCCCTTGCACCTCTGTGTTGTGCTGAGCGAGATACCGGCTGTGCAGTTAATCCCTGCGTGCTCAGAGAGTCTGATGGAACCTGCTTTTCTTGCCTGGGTAGGGCAACCTCACATGCACGTACACTGAGCCTGGTTTCCCTGCGTGCATCACATAAAAATCTCTCTTTAGGGCAGGACATTGTTTCCTCAAGGTCAGGTCCGGTCCCAAACAGCCGAGGTCCAAGGTCACCTCTGGTAGTTGGCACCTCCCAATGACAGGATGAGCTTCTCCATAGCATACACTCCCCTAGCTCCCAAAATACTTCAGAGATTAGCTTGGTCTAACTGTCTTGGTTTTGCAGATTGGAAAACCGAGGTGTTGAGGCCTGCGGGTACCGTATCACCCGTCATGTTCTGTAGCAGAAAGAATTAGGCCTGGACCCTGTGGCACCAGACGCCGGGTCTTACACTTTGGCTGTGGTCATCCACAGGGGTTTCACTGGATGTGTGTTGGCAGGTCTTTGTCTTAATTCTGTTTTCCTTTCTTAAATACAGCAATTCGGTGCCTGTCTCCTATTGCTGCTGCTGGAACAGCTCTCCACTGTGGTCTGGGTGTCTTTCCTGACAGGTTTTCCACCATCATTTAGGAAAGAGGGTGTCTCTTCCATCTGAGACTTAGGAAGGGAAGGGCAGGAAGCAAGGGATTAATCCAGCTCCTGGAAGAATCCTCTACTGCATGGCAGGTTAGACTATCTCAATAATAACAATAACAGTAATAAATCCTCTCTTTCTGCCCTTGCGACAGCTCAGCCGGAGGAGAACACCTGGCTTACTCCCTCCAGTGTATTAACTCAAAATAACATGTACAGTGTTTTCTGCTGGTTGTCATGGGCTTGTCTTGTTTCAACTTGGGCTTCCTGTTTCCATACTTGAACTTGGTGTTTCTTCCATACTCCACTGAGATTTTCTGATAGAAAGTACAGTGCTAGGTCAAAATACTGCTATAGATCAGACACAGTTGAACGTATTAGAGAGCTGTGCTGACAAATTGATTGCGAGTTTCTTGTCCTCCCTTTCCCAGCAGAGCCTAAGGAAATGCCTTGTGTCACAGCCTAGCGTCATTTCGTTTTGGTGGGCTTCAGAATTATCACATGCTTTGTTCTGTCCCTCAGCTGGTTGCTTTCCTCTTCGCCAGCAGCTGCTTCTGTGGCTGGAGCAGACCTTTCCAGCTCTGACACCTGGTGACCTTGCCGTGATGTACTGCTCTGGCTGCCTCTGGTGCTGGTAAAGGAGGAGGCTACCGCAGATGTTTGTTCATGAGAGTACAAAATGAAGAGAAATGTACTTTATTGCTCTTCTTCTGCCTGTCTGCCTAGCGATCAATTTACTTCCTCATACCCACCTGTCTCAATTTCTTGTCATAGTCTTGTGACGTGAATGATAATGTAGCTTTTTGTTACCAGGATCTGGTTTTGAAGGTATACTAAAAAGAAGCCAAAACCCTTTCTGTCTTTTCTTCATTGGTTAGAAGACCTGAATTTTATTTAAATACGTATTTTTGTTATTTTTAGCTTTTTTGATAAAATGCGCAACCTTTGCTGAAATCTGTGATAGCTGAGCACCTTATAAGTTCATGTGTTAGTGATAGCACTGGAAAGAAGGGAAAAAAGGGAAGAGGAAATGTCTTGAACTAATGTTATTGTTCTGTTATTGTCTGTTCTCATTGGGTTTTGTGCTATTCCTCCCTTACTGTCTCAGTGGCTCATAGTAAGAATCCTTTTCAGGATAATTTCCTGAAAAGTGTCCCTACGTGTTTATGATATGTTAAACCTTACTGATCATCTCACTCCTCTTTATTCAAGCCAGCATCTCTATGTCAGCTAATCTGTGTATGCAAACACTCCAGAATGAACTGTCAAAAGGAACAATTAAAGCTGAGTACTGTAGTTCATGGGCTCTGGTGCCTGCTGTTCATCTCATTTAATTGTCTGTCTTTGGGACTGCTTGTGCATTTTGAATTAATAAATTCTTAGATTAAAATATGTAAACATCTTGCAGAAGTGGGATTGGGCTCCAGAACTCCTCCTGCTGCTGAGCTGCAGAACCATGGTGGACTCTTTTGTTGGCTCTCCCCTTGTTCGATCCGTGCCTTTTATCATGGTCCATGTAAGGGATGGAAAGGGAAAGTGGTTGGTCTGTCTGTCTGTCTCTGCCCAACCAAGTCTGGCTGTGACTCTGGCAAAACAGGAGGTCTGGCTTAAAAAAACCTCAATTGGAGAAATGCTCTATGTCTGTCTTGCACAGAGGTAGACGGCACTCCTGCTGACTTTATTACAAAAATTAAAGTATTTTTAGGGGGTAAGTCAATGCTCCCATGCCCATAGGCATGTTCTGGGGGAGCTCAGTCCCTGCTGGTGTTTCAAAGGGTGATCTCATATACTCGTGAGACGTCTGACAGTTAACATCCATAGCATGTTGACTGTGTGAATTTGCTTCTGAGCATCAATTTCTTCCTCCTTCCTTAGGGCCCTGAGTATCTAACTCAGCTTTGTCGGCTGTGGCCTCAGAACCAAAGCTGCTGCTACTTGGGTGGCCTTTGTAGAGTTATGGACCTTCCACACGGAGCGTACTCGTACTCCTGGGAACGTCCTTTACTGTCACTCTTAGTGAGGGGTGACTTATGAAGCAGTTAGATTAAATGCAATGTAAAGCAGAGGAAATATATTATTTTTTTTTAAAGCTCAAATATACAAGCTGGGGTACAGTTGCGATTAATTCACTACCTGGAGAAAACTGTTGAAGGTAAAGTGTTGATATATGTACCACAGTATATCCAAACAAAGATATTGTGCATGCTAACATGTATTATGTGATAGGATATGATGATGGTACTAAAATCAAAAGCCTGTAACAGCAAACCTAGAAATACCTTAAAACATTTACAACCAAAATGGAAAACTATGTAATTGTTGGTTAAATGTTACTTAATTTTCAAATTATTTTTCCAGTGCATTATGCTTCTTGGCAAATGTAGCCAAAGAGACGGATCCAAAAAGTTCAGGTTTCTAACAATATAATAAATGTTGAGTTTTCATTCAATTCAGCAAACTACTTTTCAGGAAAATACTCCTAAGGTGTACCTAGCCAGGAAGAACTGCTGCTGGCGAGGCAGAGCAGGGGTTGTTTCTATGCCTTTAATGCACACTTCTAAGTATTTCAGGTTTACTTTATCTTATCTCAGAACTTTCTGTGTGTCCTGTTAATAGCTCTTCAATTCTCACTATTTTAGTTTTTGCTTTCAAAGCTTTTTGTCTGCAAGTTAATTACCAGTGCATCATTCATCATTAGCTTTCTGTGTTTTGTTTCTAGTACACTTCATCACAATTCACCGAGCAAATATGATTCTTGAAATTCTAAACCATTCCTAAGAACTTTGTGTATTGAAAGGGGGTCTTTTGTTTCTGTTTTCTAAAAAACAAATGCCGTTGAGTTGACCTCTGATACAATTCTGTGTGAAAATCAAAGCCTTTAACATATTATCTATGTCTTTTTTTAAAGAAAAAAATAAGTGGAATAATATTTTTCTTCTTAGTGATTGGATGCTAGGCAGTTTTATGAGTGCCTTCGATAAAATCTGGAAAATCTATTTTGAATCAGTTAAGGTGCTGAAGTTGCATAAGTCCCTAAAAGAGCTTTTTAAATTTATTTTTTTCACTCTAAATTTTCCTGTAAAAGCTGAATTCATAATTTCTCTGTTCCATTGCATGCAACGTGTAGCATCATCACAGTTAGCTCATGAAGCTGTCAGCAGAAGTCTCGTGAGACTTTTATGACGTCAAGATGATGGCAGAGGGAATGTAGATGCAAGTTCAGCTGCTATAGGTAAAAAAAAATTAAAGCTTGCTTTAAATGGTGTTTTGTTTGAAACAAACCAACCATAGCAAGGAAATTCGGAGTCAGTGCCTCAAGAATCCAGCCTAGCTCTGCATAGCCCATCATTAAGGACTGTTGCATCCTGCTGGTGAATATGACAACAGGAGCTGAAACTCATGAATCTTCATCTTTGCTATAGGTTCGTTAAAGGGTATAATGAGACAATTTTTTTCTGTTGTTTTCTTATTTTCAAATGAGGAACAGAAGTTGCATGAAGGCAGGCAGACAACGTGTGTTTCTTCAGTGCTAGGTGGTAAATACTGTATGATCAAACGAATACCACAGCTGTGATAGCAAAGAACAATTATCTGCACTGAACAAAATACTTGTTCCTTCCTGAGTGGAGGAAGGTTGGATGAATGTATTATATAAGTCTTGCCAAACTTATCTAACCTGATCTCAGGAATTAAAGAGATAGGGATCTCTGAGCTTCCCTAGGCAACCTTTGACAAGTGGTTCACAGTACCTGCTCTCTAACCTGAACCTCATTTGCTTCAGTTTAAAACCCTTTGCTTCTGGTTTTGGGCATGATGAGCTTGCTGAACAGCTTTTTTTTTTTTTTTTTTTAAGATTTCAATAGCCTTTACAAAGAAGATACTTTTATTTTGTAGATTGATTAGAAATTTGAAACATTGCTTATATTAATTATAGCTCTCACACATCCACCTGTTTTGTCAATTTGAGCAAGCTTAGGTAAAACAATCTTTGTAAAATCTTTGCATTTTGTTTCCTCTGTATGATTTACTAATACAGACTTCAGATTTTTTTTTTTTTTTTAAGCTTAGTGTTCCTAGAATGAAGAGAAATGTTTATGCAGAAAGATTAGTGATCTGTTTTGCTTGGGAGGTGATGTGTAATAATTGACCAGGCCAATGGAAAGGTGTTCATAATCTCAGACCAAATTTCAAATTCCCTCACTTCTTTGCGTTTGAATGCTTCATTTCAGACATCCAGTGTCACACACATCATGGAACACCGTGGTTTTGAGGAGAGGATTTCTGAGGGGGCCTGAGTCACTGATGGCATTCAGACTGAAGGATTCAGCATCCACCCAGTCGATAGGAGTGTGCTGAATGGTTTCACTGTCAGGAGCAGAAATTCCCTCTGTTCCTCCTTTGTGCGAGGAATGATAATGTTCGGGATAAAAATGCTGCTCTAGTCAGAACTGGTATGTTTGGTTGTTTTTTTTTATAAAAAAGAAAACAATTAAAGAAAAAAGATGTTCCACTTAATTCCCCCTTCTAAGGACTGGAGCCTGTGGTTTTTGCTCTGACTCTTTAGATTCTCAGTGCAGCTCACAAAGACTTTCTTTGAATTGTGCTGACAGTGGGAGCTGGCCTGTTTACAGGTTACCTCTTGAGGAGGCACAGGGTGGGGTAAGCAAACAGGGCTGCAGGGATCGCCGTAGTCAGGGGTTCCTCCAGACGTGCCACTGCTTTTTCCTCAGAGATAAAAACCAGGAGATTACAGATCAGCAGTAAACTTCCTTAAGGTGAGGCCCTTGCTCTAATGACTCTTTTTGTTTTACAAGGCCCAGGGTGTGTTTGGGAAGGGAAGCTGTTAAGACAGCTGAGGTTTGGTGATATATTGTGTTTGGTGCTGGTGTGGAACAAAGGGATTCTTTGATTCCTGCTCCCTTCTATCCCCTCCGTTGCATTGGAGAGGCCGCGCTACAAACTCATTAAAGGCCCAGATGTACTTAAACCCCTTTGCAAATGGTTTTGTTGTTGTTGCTGCTGTGTCTCAAAAGCCGGGTTGGTTCTGGGGCCCCCCACAGCTGGGGAGGCCCAGGGGAGGGGTGGCTGGGTGGCTGGGGGCTTGGCGAGCGGCTGGGAAAAGGAGTCGGTGGAAATGAATGATGTGATTGCCTAGGGCGGTGGGCTACAATGAGGGGATGGCAGCTTCCTGTGGTGTTCCTGCTGAAGAATGGCTGTCAGAGGAGTATCTGCTCACACAATGCCTGGCCCTGCTGGTGCTGCTGCAGAGGGAAGAGGGAAGGGGACCGGCTGCTGCTGGAGGGGTGGTCACTGGTGCCTGTCTTTGGCAGGGCATCAAGTCCAGCCTGTGGGACCCCTCTGGCTCCGGCTCCCTTTTCCCCATAGCACAGGAAGGGCTTTTCAGCCAGCCTCTGACTCGGTTCTTCCAGTGACACTGGAAACGCAGGGGTGTGGGAAGGGGTGGTGTGAGGGGTGACCAAGGGAAGGAGGGACCTGTTACTGGAGGAAGGAGATGCTTTCTTTGGTGAGGATGGGCAGGATGGTGAGGAGGGAGAGAGGGAGGGAGTCAGGATATCTAATGTGTGTGGGAGGGTGAGGACACTCCAATTGCAGCACAAAGGTCTTTTTTTGCCATAGGAGGAGGTGAAGACTATGCTTGTGCTGTAGTAAAGAGGAATATTTTGTTGGATGGTTGGCCTCACAGACAGGGTGTCTGTCCCCGTTGTTAACCACTGCTGCTAAACTTCCTTCCACCTTCCTGAATACCCCCTGAGATTACCCTGCCTCCCACCCTGTACAGCCCTACTGATACTTCCCAAAGCCATTTGGTGATGCAGATGCTTGTGAGGGGCTTCCAGAATCTCCAAACCAGCTGTTCCTCTGTCCGCCTGGTTCACACGTGTGTAGGTTTGCTGGACAAGTGGAAAATGAAGGAAAATGCTCCTGCTGCATGAGACAGAGAGGTGTATTTCAGCTGAGTCCCCATACTGTGGAAATCCTCTGTGGCAGCTTGCTGTCTTCAGACAGGCCTTGGGATGCCCATCTGGGTAGGAGTGGGGCCAGTTTGGAAGTATCTAGAAGGAAGGATAGCTGTGTATTTTTTTTTCTGTATGTTTTTGATCCTGTGACCTGTCTTTCAAGCTGCATTGTACTCTTGAAGCTTTTTTGTGCCTGAGTGAATTGGGAGGGTTTATTGTTTCAAGAAAATACATGAGTGGTCCTTGTGCTTAGCACTTGGGGCAGGTATGTTCAGTGTGCAGTGAGGTGCAGCAGTGTTTGCACTAGCATGAAACATCACGGCTTGGGTGCTACAAGCAGCAGAACTATGCTAACAGTTCTCTGCGGTGTAGCTAGCAAATATCACAGAATCATAGAATGGTTTGGGTTGGAAAGGACCTTAAAGATCTTTGAGTTCCAACCCCCCTGCCATGGGCAGGGTCACCCTCCACTAGCCCAGGTTGCCCAAAGCCTCATCCAGCCTGGCCTTGAACCCCTCCAGGGATGGGGCATCCACAGCTTCCCTGGGCAACCTGTTCCAGTGTCTCACCACCCTCATAGTGAAAAATTTCTTCCTAATATAACCAATTCTGGTAGCGCATGCTAATGCATCCCGATGCTGGCTGTCCAGTCTAGAGCCTGCTCCAGTGCATCTGGATAACACTGCATCGTGCCATGAAAACATCCCCCTTCTTTTGCAAGGAAGAAAGGTGATTTGAAGAAAAAAGAGGGTTAATAAGTGGTAGGACAAAATCTTAAATAAAATATTGTATGAGAATAGAGAAATGGAGACATAATGGTAAGCAAAGAAGAGAAAAGACACAGAAGTTAGGAAAGTATTGAGAACACAGATTGACATGGAGATTGAAATGCACAAAAGGAAGGAAGAGATGTTCTGTAGATGTCCTGCAGCTTGGACTATATGAAGCAGAATAGGACATGTAAGTGATTTCTAGGGTAACATGCACGTTGCACAGTGTCTTGGATTATTGGAATGGTGTTTGCAGCTCAACTGTTGATGCGTCCTGGGCTCTCTTTGCCCTGTCAGTCCGTATTTGAGGTTATTTCTGCATATGCTGTCCGTGAACAGGTGGCAGCCTTCATCCTCATGCCCCATGCTGACCGAAGTGGGTTAAAAGATGAAACCAGGACATCCCTCCTTGTAATTGTGAATTTACTGACAAAACAAACATTAAATGAAACAAGAAATTCGGACAAGAATTCTCTGCAGTTCACAAAACTCTCTTCCAAATATGGCTTAACATGCAGGTTAGACTAACACTTTTCCTTTTTTCTGAGTAATTTGTAACATAGCAAAAAAAGCACTACATTTTAATCAGGATTATCACATGCTCTCGTAGGTTTTTGGACAAATGCTTTCAACGAGTGTAATATAATTTAGACAGATACTGCCTATAATAATAAAAAAATCCTTAGCAAAAGTCACGGTGACTGTAAACACGCAGTATGCCTGTCCATCTCTAAGAAGAATTAACAATTAGACCAGATGGCTAAAAGATAAATAATGATTCAGGAATGCTCTGAAAGAAAGAAAATAGAAATCAAATACATTAATAACTATGCTTCAGTCTTCTCCAAGTGCAAAATGATACACTGTGAATGTATGTTTGTCTAATCTTCTGTAGTAATAATAATTTTCAATCCAGGCATTCTTTCTCTTAAGCATATGGTAGATCAGGCTTTTCTTTCCAGCAGCAGAGTCCCTGGTGGAGTGACTAATGTCCCTGGTGTCTGCACTGATACGGACATCCCAGACTGAGGAGTATGAGAAAAGCTTGTTTGAAATAGCTAGAGACAGATGATAATAAGCATTGTCAATCATATTCCCCTCTTTAGTTCTTTGTATAATGGATATCTTTTCTTTTAAAAAACACTTAATTATTTGGGTTAGAGATGTGTATTTAGCTGTAGAGAGTTCTGGTAATTATTACTTGGGGTGAAGGCACATATAAGGTACATTCAGTTTCCATAGGCAGAATTCTATGTCCTTTGTCTTATGGCTCTTCATCAATGAGTTACTTAAGGGTCTCTGTCAAGAGCAGCTAAACCAGCCTTATTCTTATGAAAGAACACAGGAATTTTTTTCACCCTTCATTGTTAGGAGCAGAAAGAAATAGTTTACTTAGTACAGTCTTAGATTTTTTACTAAAGTTTTACCCTTTTACCTTTCCTTATTTTAACCTGGAAGATGAGAAACTGCTGCTGTTTTGTACAAGGAGGATTTATTTGATTTTTTTTTTCCTGATTTTTTTGCAGCTTGGGGGTTTGTGCAGAGCCTGAGGAAAAGGGCTGACAGGGTAAAGAAAACACAGCTCCACATTTTGTGTTGTGTTCCTCATGAGCAAATTAATCACAGTTACAATTAAATATGCAATGGCATTTGCAAAGATGTACAGTGCAGATGAATTGAGCCCAACTCATTCTTAGCAGACTTGTTTTACATGAAATGTAAATACCAAAGGACAATAAGACTTATTTTCCTCATGACTCCTTCCTAAAGTCTTCCCCAAAATACTATGGGTCTGATCCTGGTATGCTTATGTGAAACTGATTGTTATACTCTCTTAGAAAAAAGGAACTGGAAATGCAAATGTAAATAACTTATGCCAATATTAAGTGATGTTGTGATGCCGAAGCAGTGTAAAGAGGCCTCAGTGTAAATGAAAATCAGCCTCTATATGTTTATGTGAATTACACATCTGCAAAATATCAATAATATAGAACATAGCAGTTGTTTAATTTTTACCTAATTAGAGAGGCTTGAAAACATCTGGTAGTTGACACCAATCCATTTTTCCATTGTGTCCTTTCTTGGTAAATTGGGAATGGAATACAATATATCCCATGAGATGATCTTTAGTTTATGACAGGTGTGCATTTCCTAGCTGGTCATTGCATGACACTATTTGTTTGCCGCAGATACAGCTGGAAATACACTTATTTGTCAGTGAGGAATTGCAAGCGAAAGAGAACCTGGCTTAGGAGGAAACTTCTATCAGAGATGTAGATATATAATTTCTGCACAGAAATCTCAATGTGGCATTTCACAATTTTCACAGGCATTTGCTTCATCAACCAAAATATAATAAATTTAATAAAGAGGGTTGGTGCATAATTTCCAACATTAGTATAAAAATAAAATGAAATGTGTGTTGTCAAACCATAACCGCCCCCCTAGCATCTGTAACTGTTTTTATTTAAGGTGTGGGTGAGTTACTCCTGGTGTGCTTTCCTTCGCTTGGGGTAAAGGGAGCAGTGAAGGGGTTGTGTGGGCTATGTGTGGGGTCCATGGGCATGGACCAGGGTGTTGAGATTTCTCCTCCTCCCTCTTCCTAGGAGATGTGGAACCACTAGAGCAGCGTGAGAGGGGCTGGCGGAAGAGCTGACATAGCTCAGCATGGAGACTCTCCTCTTCTGACTAAAGGAAGAGCAGCTCTAGCAGTGCTGCTCCCAGAGCTTGGTTCAGCGATAGCACTGGTCTGGCACTTAGTCTGGACCAGTAAACTCCACAGGGCCAGACCCCTACCTGGCTCTGAGGCCAGTATACGTGGAGCAGCTCATAGCTATGCTGTTGAACTCTTACCCTCCAGAAGAGTCCTGCAGACCACCTATTAGCAACGGACCCCAGTTAACTTACAAACTGTGCCTGGAAATAGTTGGAGAGTGTTCCCCAGAGCCCAGGTCGAACCTGTACCAGGAATGAAGGATACACACAGTCAGGTTAGAGTGCCTGGGAGCATCCCCTTGTGTCATGTGTTGGTATATAGGCATGTTGCTGTTGCATGTATTGTTCTTGAGTTGGAGTTTCCCTAGAAAAGCATACGAGGACAAATGCAAACTTGTGAAAATTTTTAGTTTGCCTAAACTTCTGGCATAAAAATGGTGATTTCTCCAGTCAAGGACTTTTTTTACTTGTAACAATTCTGGTTTTTGTGTGTGTGTGTGTGTTTTTTGTTTTGTTTTGTTTTTTAAAACAGTAAGTTGTGTTTTATAAAAGCTTCCACAAATCTTTTAGAATGGATATAAAATTGTGTGCCTGTTTTCATCCCATGAGTGCCTCACGGAGCGTATGCACTGAGATCACAGCTGCTGTGTTCCTGCTGCTCCGTTGCCCAAGCTCCCTCCTTACCCTCAACCAAAGGAAACTAACTAAGTTTAGGATTTTTTCCCCTCAGATGCATGAAGGAAGATGATTGATTTTCTGTATTGGATTTGGCACAAAAAAAAATTTCAGTCAAAGCTTTGTAATTGGGAAGGGACCTTTTTCCCTGTATGAAATATGGAAGAACCTTCACTCCTGGTGGAAACAGGCCAGATTCAAATGCTGCTGGATACACTAACGTGGGGTTGGTGTGTGAGGGTTTCATAATTATTTTTTGCTGAACTGTTCTTGTTTTCTTTCACTTCAGCTTTTTTTTTTTTTTAATTTAAGTTTCTGTCATTCCTCTCAAGTTTTCTTTGCCCTGACCAAACTCCCCCTGCCCCCAAAAGCCTGTGCTTAATCTGATGACATTGTCAAAATGGATTTATGGATTTGTTTTCTAACCAGAATTCAGAATGGGATGAAACAAGGTTGCCTGTGGGAATGGATATGACTGATGCTGGTTTCCAAGAGCTGTTTTTTGTCACTTTTTTTTTAAATGGGTTGCTAATAGAAAATGATTTGTAACTAATAGAAGTCGAGGGCAAAGCTACGTTCTTATATAAGGTCTGAAAATGGCAGCCTGGCATTTCTAAAGCCGAGAGGTGAAATGTAACTGCTCTGTGAAAAGCATTTCCTTTTATTTTTGGCATGTTTTCACTTATATCCAGGGTGGTCCTGAGGATTTGTGGGCTCAGGAGAACAGGAAAGATTTATCATCAAATATTCCTTTCCCTCCCACTTACCTCTTCTTTCTTTTTTTATTCTTTTATAGATTTTTTTTAAATTTTTCCACTCTCTCCTATTGTGACCAGGTTTGAGTGGCATCTCAAACATTTGGTTAAGAATATGGCTTGTATTCCTAAGAGGCACCAGAGGCAACCCCCAGCCCCATCAGAAAACGCACTGTCAGCACAAACTGGGGGTCCTGGGCTGGTGGGTGGGAGCAGCTGGCGGCAGCTCCCCAGGGGTTCCCAGCCTCGCCGGGGGGACTCTGCTGCTGCTGTTCCCCCTGTGCCCCTTCTGCCTGCCCCAGGGGTGGGGTCTTTTGCACTGTGTCATCCCCTTCTTCAGGGGACAGGGAGCCCATAGCAGGGATGAGGCTTTCTTACCCTCCACCCTGTTCTTTGCAGCTCCACTCGTAGCTGGTTGTTTTGTTTGGTTGGTTCATTGCTTCTCAGAATTGTACTGAGAGCTCTGGCTTTAGTGCAGTTGCCTTTTCAATTCTCTTCCCAAATCTCCCAACTGCTTTTCTCAATCACTGTAACCTGATATTCCCTGGTTTTTACATTGAAAATTTCAGGTCGTGTTTCTTCCAAAATACACATATTAATGCTATTAACCCCCCCCCCATACCTTAAACTCTACTCAGCAACTTCAGAAAATGAAGGGTTTTATCCATTGTGGGAGGAAAAAAATAATTTTGCCACTTCCATTTAATAGTATCACAGCCAAACCCAACGATGTGAGAGAGCCCATTGGCATTGGAACAGCCCTTGCTGAGGAGAAGCACATTCCAGAGGAAATTGGTTTTCATGTCACCAACTTACACATATTTTGAAAATTAGGTTCTGAGCCACAGGGTTCACAGCTGATTTGTTTGTCTTTATTTTTTACTAAACCTGTTCAAATGGATTTTTAGTGGACTAACAAGTTGCCTCTGACACACACCGAGGAAAGTTTCACGCAAAGACACGCAGAGCAGCGTGGAAGCGGAGGGCCAGACAGCTTCGTGAAATGTGGAAAAACCGTTGATGGCAGCGTATGACTAAGGTCCAGTAAAAAGAGCTGGGATCTGTAAAGCCTAAAGCTAGACTGCGATACTGTGGTCTGCTCTCTGTATTTCACAAGCTGCTACACTTCATCCCGTTATCCATGCTGAACTCAGTGCTTCCTGTTTAAGTTAAACACGCTTTCCAAAAAGGCATCCGCTTTTGATCTGGAATGAAGCAAAGTTATTGTTGATAGTCTTGTTTTGATGATTGACAAAGTCCAAACAAATGATTACTTTTAATTTAACTTTATCTGGCATCAGCTTCTGACCCCTGAAGATTATGCTCTGCAATTTAGGAGCCTGTTATTTCCCTGGGACATATCCGTGCTGCAGCCGTGTCACCTGTCAGTCTTCTCCTTGGTTAACTCAGTCTTCATGCCTGCCTCTCGGAGATATTTTCTGTACCTCAGACCCTTTCTTTTCTACCTTTCACAATTCTTTCAATAGCCTTTTAGAGGTGCAAAATGTGGATCGTAGCCAGCATCTTAGTACATTACTGTGTGCCTCCTGGTAGGTATGCCAATTAAAAAAATTAGTTATTTGGGGTAACATATAGAAGTTGAATACATTCAATGGAGAATCTCCATAGACATTAATTTCAGAGTGTCAATCCAGTCGGTTTCAAGTGAAACTTCCAGCTGGTGACAGCTTGCCTCCTGTCACATCAGTGAGTATATGGAGGGTACTGGTTTTGCAGGATCTTCTAACCATTTTAGCCTGGGCCAGAAATATTGGTTTCATGCTTTAAATTAAATATTTCTGTTCTCCGCATACTGTGAAATGTTCTCTTCATGTTCTCATCAGCAGTCATAAGGTGTTTGGAATTCTGCTGGTACTTTTTTTGAAAAGAGATTCTTCTAGTCTAAACTGGGTTTTGTGTTTCCTTTGATAATGCACTTTAGGGAAGAGGTGAGAGAAGAGGAGAAAAGCCTCGGAGAAGGTACAGATAAGTCCTTAACTGGTAAGGTTGTTTCCTCTTGGGCTGGAAAGTGATAATAAAGGTGTCATTCCCGTGCTGAGAACCTTCTCTTAGCTTGGATGACTTCAGCCTTGTGGAATCTCCCACACCTCTTGGCAGCCCAAGGCAGATAAGGCTCCTCACTACAGAACCCCTTTCCCTCCCCTCGCCTTCCTTAGCTCGTTTATCGGTACCGGTTCAATTGGGTGAGTGTGCATCCATGGGATAGAAACTTGGCAGTGGTTTTGATAACTGCTGTTTGTACTGCACATGGTCAATGCTTTTCCCTGTCCTTACTGGTCTCCTAATTGTGTCTGGAATTCTGCAAATGTGAAGAATTTAGGCTAGACATGGCCTGGATTTTTCAGGGCAGTTGCACTTTGACCCCTTTTAGGAGCTGATTGAAGGGGACTGCTGGAGTTATTAGGTATTTTATCCCTCCCTGCTCCCCTCCTCCACATAAGCCCCCCTAAACTATTCCGTGCAAGATGTCTCCTTACACAGAGGAATCAGTGCTAGGAGAGCATGCCAGCGACTCTGTGAGTAATGTATTCATCCCGGTTATTAAAGAAAAATAGACTTTTTTGGTGAGAGAAATATTGTTGAGATAGGGATAACTTGCTAAGTGTTGCAGGAGAGGGATTTTATTACTGGCTCATGTCTGTCTCCCCACTCCCACTTGGAGGTTGTTCTTTGTTTTTGTCAGCACGTTGGGCTGTGCACATGCCAAATTGCTGTTTCTTTGTCCCTTACAGGTAAAGTTCAATCTTCTGGTGATTTGTGTTGCAGTTCTTGCAGGAATGTTTGTGAAACTGGTTTGCTTGGGTTGTAGCTCTTTCCTGTGGCTGAGGTCATGAACCAGGCAGGTGACACGCATCCCATGCTGTGGTCAGTGACACTACCTGGGGAGCCACAGGGGTGGTGTGTGAACTCTAGAAAAATATGAGCCTGGAAACTAAAACTAGCAAAAAGTGCCGAGGATATTCATATCCTAATATCTTGGGTCCATTACCTCCTGAGTTATCTGATGACTCAGGTTGTAAGTTTGACAGTGTTGAAAAACTGAAGTTACAATTTCTACCACATTTAGTAAGAGCCTTCTAGGAACATGCCTGATGTGGCTGAGCAGATCGCAATGTATGACATTATTTTTTTATGTTCTCATTAATACTCATTTTTAATCTCACTGGACTGAGTTGCCGAGGGCTGATGGATTAAATGATTCTGATTCTGCAGAGTTTGGAGAAACTCAGGAGATGCTTGGTGCTCCCAGTTGCCATTTACTTCTGAACGAACTTGGTAATTTGGGTTCCCTGCCTTTCTTCTCATGGCTTTTAATGTAAGAGCTAGAAGTAACCCATTTGTTTTTTAAAGTTGTATGTTACTGTCACTCTGTAACAGTTCTCTCCCATGAAATGCATACTGGAACTACAATGGTTAAACCAGTACAGCCTTGCACTGTCCTCATTAGGTATAGCAGCGATCCGAATGGATTACCTGTAAACTGAGTAATTCTTGCCTCAATCTGCGATAATATAGCTGGCAATAAACAGCATAATAAAACTGACATCACTTAGGCAGTGTTTTTCTTTAGACTTAAATGATGGTTTGTATAGGCTTCAAAGAGAGAATTCCTCCTGTTAGAAAGTCTGGGAGAAGCCACCTGGAAAGTAAACTCATCTAGAAGTGCATGTTTTGAGCCTAGGCTATTTAAATTATTTAAAAAGACAGAGAGAGAAACAGGGTAGAAAAAATAATTCTGTATAACTCCTCTGTTTTATACGTCTTTCAAGCAATATCCAGAGGGATGGCTTCGACCTTAAAGTAAGGTTCACGTGCAGCACCATCGATTTGTCTTGCCTGATAGTTAATATTGTTCATATTTATGAAGAGTTGGTTGCTTACCCAGAACATTTGCTTCTTTTCTAAATAAACCATAGTGTCAAAGAGCCAGTCTTTAACGTGCAAAGTGATCGGGTGTTGTTCTGAATACAATACAAATACATTTTTTTCTTCAGTTTGAATCTAATCTGTTTGCATTACAGTAGCATTTGAAATCACTGGCTGGAGCCTCACACTAGAATTAACTTTGTTATACTAAACGTTATTTAAATATTTAGTATGGTATTAGTTAAATTCTGGTAGCAGGCAGTCCCAGATGACTGTGCATAAGTACATGAAAAAGAGTGAAGTAAATTGGCCAAAGCCATAAAGTAACAGAAGATTGGCAGAAGTCAGACATTTAGATTTATTGTCTGGTCCCTTGCACCTTGACCCAGTTGTTCATTGACTGATGTTATGAATATACATCTCTATAGGAGAGTATTTGATGAACTTCCTCTCTGACAGCCAGACTATAATAGCTAAAAGAGCCTTTTTTCAGTTACATGCAAACAGGTCCTTAAAGTATTACAAAATGCAAGCCATGGAGTAGCTCTTTGGAGTTTCATGCAGTTCACTTAAATATCAGAAAACACTTTAATAAGGGGCTTACTGCTATATAGCCTTAGGAGTGAAAACCTAAGCTCTGCATAGCTAGCTCTAATAGTGTTCCCTTTCAAGATATTGACTGGTTTATTTATAGTTACTTTGCTTTTTGTAACAGGGACAATGTCAATGACAAAGGCATGTTATAAAAACCCCACTGTTTTCAGACCTTTTTAAAGATGGACTGTTATATTTGGCGTTTCATGTTATAAATAGCAAGTTGATTTCATATGGGGAGAGTTAGCTTTGCGTAAACATTTTTAATGTGGGAATGATAAACTGAGAATAAATGGTTTTGGGTTTGCATCCAGCCTCAAATGAAAATACAGAGAGGAAAATGTGATGGAAAGGAGTAATGAGAGCACGGGAGGGAGATGAAGGAATGACAACAGCAACCCAAGGCAGAGTGAGAAGACACCCTGTTGGGCAGAAAGGGACACACCACAATCAACTGTCCAAATCTGTCTGTCTATCTGTCTGTCTGTCTGTCTATCTGTCTGTCTATCTATCTATCTGTCTGTCTATCTGTCTGTCTATCTATCTATCTGTCTGTCTATCTATCTATCTGTCTGTCTATCTGTCTGTCTATCTGTCTATCTATCTGTCTGTCTATCTGAGAGCTGCAGTCTTTTCATAGGCGCAATATACAATTCAGGAAAGAAATATGTCATGGNCTATCTATCTATCTGCTGTCTATCTGTCTATCTATCTGTCTGTCTATCTATCTGTCTGTCTATCTATCTGTCTATCTATCTATTTATCTGTCTATCTGTCTGTCTATCTATCTATCTGAGAGCTGTAGTCTTGTCATAGGCACAATATACAATTCAGGAAAGAAATATGTCATGGGCTGTATAAAATGACTTTGCAGCCCATATTTGGCCAATATACAATTGTTTCCCTGTTGCTGACCTAGATCCAAACCTGCCTACAATAAGTATCTGTGTTTATAAGCGAGGCTGTCTTGTATCCTCTGAGGCGTCTGGGTAGGGTGCACTCTTCCCCTGTCTTGGCCCTCTTGCTGGTAGATATCACAGTTCTCTCCCTCGCAGGAAAACCAGTGTTTGTGTTGGATGGGACTCAGGACTAATGCCTGTGTGTGTAGGCATTAATTACAGGAATCAGGTTCATAAATCCTCCCTGTTAGAAAATTAAACACAGGTTTCGACGTTTGCAAAGCTGCTATTTCCTCCACACCTATTTTCTTATTGCAAGAGATTTGTACCAATTTTCTGTGTTTTGATGGGCACCAGTCTGCGTTTAACAGCAATATGGTAAGTCAGAGTCCTTCAGGCCTTTTACAAAAGCCCCTGTTTGTTTCCACAGCTTCAGCAGTTGCTCCTAAAATTCTCTGAAGTGGAACAGAAGCAGTAGTATCACCCTGGTGTTTCCCCATGCTTGCTGATGCTTGTTGGATCGGGAAAGCCTGAACACAGAGGCTGTTTTAGGACGATGGACAAGACGGAGTTACACCCAGTCCCTTCTGGAATGGTGCCCACAGGGGACGGACTGGGGGGGCTTGTGCTCCTGCAGAGGAGCAGGAGGACCACAGCCGTGTCTGTGTTGGGGAGGCTTGACCTGCTGCAGAAGAGAGAAGAGCTGATGCTGTGTCTGCCACAGGACGAGGTGTCAGCACATCGCTGGCTCGTTCAGGGTGTTGGACAGATGCCTTCTCTGCGACTCTGTTGGGTTAGTGAAGCAAAAGGAAGGGAAACACTGGGGACTTCAGGTGGGGCTGGATAAAACCCTAAAAGGAGAGCTGCTGGCAACCTACGATTTACTTTGGACATCCTCACTGATAGGGAAAGGCAAGGAGCTTTCATTTCTTAATTCTTCCGGTGTGCAGCAGAGAGGTGGTTGTTAGCAGGGGTGCATTTCAGCAAGCCATAGTGACTGCAGTCTCTTCTATAGAGCACGTTGCTGTAGAAGAGTTGATCTGTAAACTGAGGAAACTTTGTCATTATTCTACTAAAGCTAAACATGTCAGCTCTTGCTTTGTATTGTAATCTCTATGTCACTCTCAATAAGGAAAAAAAATTCAGATTTAAAAAACCCCACGAAACGGACTTTTTCTTCTTTCTATGTACTGTCTGAACCAGTTCTCGTCACACAGATGTGTAACTCATCTTCCTTTTAATCGAGTGCAAATTACAAAATGAAAGTCAGTGTATTAAGCTCTTTTCTCAAACTGCTGAGGTGATTAGGTTCCAATTTGATGTTTTAATTTTCTATCTTAGGAGTTTTACTGTTTTGCCTTAAGAGGAATGCCTTAAGAGGGTTAGCTCTGTAATTCCCTAGGCTCTCACAGCACCATTCACGAGTCTGAATAACCCCAGACACCGTGCTAGCTTCCAGCTCGTGCTTTTGGCAGCTATTTTTAGGTTGTCATATTTCTGCCTTTGAACACTAGCCTGATTGAGATCCACACTGGAAAAGCTGAAGCTGCCAATCATGCTTCATGTGAGTGCACATGATCCGTCCGAGTTTGTGGCTTTATCCATAGTGCTGCCCCTGTGGATACAGCCTGAGCCTGGCATGCAGTGCTCCTCATCGGTCTTTTCCAGAGACCCATTTCTTTCCGTGTGTTGTCAGGGTGACAGCGTGACTTTCCAGCCCGGTCACCTCCAGCATCCCCTGGTCCAAGGTGTGGCATCCTGTGGCTCCCATGACAGGTCTCCTCACCCTCTCAGCCGAGGCATTGCCACCGCCTCATTCCAGTTCTGTGAATTTTAAGGCTCAGATCCTTTATTTGGGGTGAGCAACGTTTGTAAACACCTTCCACCACCCCTAAGATCTGGTATCTTTGTTTTGGTTCCTGCATTATGTTGTAGACTCAAGCCTGCTTTGATGCCTCATCATCAAAGAGAGAAATCATCCCAGCAAGGCAGCGGTTCCCTATTCACCACTCACTGAAACCTGTTCCCTGCCCCTTCCGTGGGGCAAAAAGGAGGCTGGATTCCTAGGGGCCTTGGAGCAATGCCAACCCACTCCCTTCCAGCAGCCTGGGAAGGTGGCAGGTATCTGTCTTGTGGCCTCCAGGTAACTGCTGAGTGTCATCTGGTGTGAACGGGGACACCTCTGGGTCTGGCCTCACTGAAGCTTGGAGGGAAACTGCAAGCTGCTGGTGCCTGACCAGGCAGAAACACTGCTTAAACCAAGACGTGAAAACAGTAGAAGGGAATCTTATTTTTTTTAATTACATGTAAAGCACTTGACATGGTGATTTTTCAGACAGTTCTGGCAAAGGAAACAGTATCTTGAAACATGGAACGGCACAAAAAATGAAGAAGAAGTGATATGCTTTTAAGTAAAGATCAAAGACCCTAAGAACAGTTTGCAAATTATTTAAAATGAGGAGTCAGGCTACTGCATCCGCAAGAGCTAAGTTGGATCCAGAGTAACACACCAAGCGGGGCTGAAATCAGGAATAGTAACAGAAGGCTGTATCTAAGCCAGACAGAAACTTGGTGCAACAGGAGCTCGTCTGCTGGTGCTGCAATGTGATGCCTGCACTGCACCCCATTTGAAAGTTTTGCTTCGATTCAGCTCTAGTCTGGGCCTTTGGACTGAACCTCCAAAGCATACTGAGGGCACTGTCTGTCCTGTTTCATCTGCAGGGAGTTCAGTGTGTGTGCTCCCATCACCCAAACAAATCACGGGACGTGGAGGCGCTGGGAGAGTTGCTGCGGGAATTCCCTGCGTTAGGGTGTTAGTTCGGAGCAGAAAGCGCGTTGGGACTGCAGCGAGGGGCACAGAATTGTACCTGCTAAGAAAAAGAAGTCCCTGCAGACAGCTTAAGGGCAGGACTCTGACTTGGATCCACAGAGCATCTCAGGGGGTGGGGTGTTAGTCTCAGGCTCCACACAAACCAGCACAGGAGCTGCATCTGCTGGGGCAACGCAAGCCAAGATGATGCCTAACATTTGGGCAAGGAATCTGAGACTCCAACAAACTGTATTATTCAGCAAAGTGGCAGGCAAAGATCCTTCTCTAGGAAAGCAATATTATCTGCCTATTAGTAAACTGCACAAGGTGCTGGACACTTTGGGTACAAGTGCAGAAACCAACACTATGGGAGAAACAGTGAAATAACACTAAACAGGACCAGCCCAGCCCATCTTGCTTCCCTCTCCCGGCCCCCACCTGAGGCAAAGACACAGAAGAATAAGTACATCAAACGAAGGGCTTGCACATTTTTGTGCTCCAGGAGAAGTGGCAAAATTCTCCATGGTGAAGTTAGGATACCATTTACAGTTTTTGGAACAAGCTCGGTGGACACTGTAGTAGGGGATGATGCACTCTAACCCTCTGCACTGTCCAGACACGTCCTTTGGGCACTGACCCTTTCAGGAAAACCACCCAACACTGCGCTTAGTCCCTCCGCTCAAACTGCACGTGGACTGAGACAGCAGAGCTGAGGCTAAAGGCAGAGCTCCGTGGGCCCGAGCTAAAAAGCACTGAAAGTCCCACGTCTGAAGTGAACTAAAGCATCAGGACGGAACAGATTTAGCTGATGCTCTGGCAGACTTCTTTAGGAGAGCTGCTTAATGGAAAAAGAGCATAAGGCCGTGTGTGCCATTACAAAGGGTCACGGAGTTATATCGGGTATCTGTCTCATCACAGCTTGTGCACTTGGTTGATGTTATCAAAGACCTTTCCAGTTGGGTGTAGATGTATATAGACCTAAAATCTATTGCTGTGTTTGTAAGTGAAGGTAGTGCAGGACACAAGACAAACGCTGATCATGCACTGCTGCGTGTGCTCAGCAAACAGCTGGGATTCCTGAGGGGTTTTAGGAGACGGATACGTTCATGTGGTTTTAACAATAGCATGGTAACACAAAGAAAAAGAAAAGAGAAATAAGAGGTTTAAAACTGTTGCTTACAGACTTGAAGGTGTCACCTGATGAAGCGTTACGGATTTTCCTGAAAGCCTTTTGTGGCTTTATTCAAATTTCATATCGGCCATACCAAATTAAGCAAAAAGGAAATAAAATTGTAAAGGGAGCCATCTTTCAATAGTATATGCTGAATGTTCTGAATGGAAAGAACTTTCTTCTCCCCTATTTTAATTTAGCAGGGAAAAACCTGATATTCCTGCACTTATTCCTGCAAATAAATGGGGTAGCCTGTAGCTAGGAATCTTCCAACAGAATTTTGCAGCGAAACAAATTACTAAACCAATGGATGCTGAATATTTGTTCTGGCAATAAGATCGATTTGACTAAATCTCAGTAAATCTGCCTTAGGAAACTATCTGCTGAGGAAACTATTCCTAGATTTCTGTTAGTTTTATCCTGATACAGGGAATACACACATGAGTATTTTGAGCAGATGTCTCTGAGGTTTTCAACCACTTTGTCAGTGAAAAATCCTTTTTCACTGATGTTGTTAGTGGTGTCTCTGACAAAGTAATTTTCTTTGGGCAGCTATAATGTGATCCATGAAAATTCCTTTGGTCCAGTTTAGGTACTGAATCATATATATTTATAAATAATGCATATAGATAGGGGAGGAATTAAAAACTTTCAGAGGCCTGTCAAAAAGCAAAGACCCTTTTTCTCCTTAATGTGTTGGAGTGATGTTGATAGCAACCCTGTAACTTGAGATGTCATATGGCTACAATGACACAGGACACAACTAGAAACAAGGAGCAAATATGAAACAAAACTGCTCACAGAAGCTCTAATTTCAGAATTTGCAGACATTGTCTAATTTGGCACGCACACGAAGTAGCCAGTTTTAGATGGTGATGTTATTATCTGCAGACCTACAATACTTTCTGCTCATGCATCTTTGGTAGTTTTTTTTTTTTTTTTTGTCTATTCTGTTTCTAAGATTCAAAGAGAAATGTAGCAACATCCTAAATATTTCAGCATAATGAAATAATATTTTGATTTGAAAGCTGAAACTCATGTGGTTTTGAATCCGGAAATCCTGGGGACTCAGAACTGTGGTTTGTGAAGCTGTCTTATACGCTGTACTGGGCTATTATGAGAGCTTCTGTTTTTCTTTAATATTATATTTCACTGATTAAGAGATTCCTTCACTTAATAGATTAAAGAAGGGATAAAATTTAATTAGCTTAACTCGCTGAATTTAGGGATGTTCTTATCATGATGCCAGTGTTCCAGTTTTTCTAGCTTCCTTTTTCATTGACTATAAAGTTGATATTGAAGAATTTTTCAAATGTTGATGGCCAAATCTTTTCTTATTTGAGACTTCTTACTGTGGAGCCCCATTCTGAGAGGCTGATTTTTGTGACAAGCTGATATTGGGGAAACTCAGCTTTTGACAGACGCTTCAGATATTACAAACCAAATGAGTCGTCTTCAGTCAGTCTCCCACTAATCTTTCCAAGCTGCATCTCGACTTTTCTGCAAGGGTGCACTGTGCATGTCCTGGGGTGCTGGTCCATGCATTGCTACAGTTCTTTCCCAACCGCTGTATTGGGGTTTTCTTTCTGTGGAAAATGGGGAATGATGTTGTTTGTTCAGGTTTTATTTTGATAGAGAATTGGCTGGGGCATGGAGCAAAGCAGGGAACCATTCTCAAGTTCCCTGATCAATACTGGCCTGAGACCTCACCTAAGAGAGCAAGTATTTATCCCCGATATATATATCTATATATATATCTGACATGAGGACATTAATGTGCAGCGGTGGATTATACTTCCTGACATTTCAATTTTTTTTGCATTGTTAGAAATCCTGAGGTAGTGGTTCCTTTAAATTACCCAAAATTCTCTAATATTTTCAATATTTAAGCAACTAAGATAGGCGATTATAACTTTTGAGATAGCAAGTTACTGATCTGAAATTAAATTAAAGCTGCTTTCCTAGCAACTAAATCATGTGGAGTGTCTAATTCATGCATGCTTTCTTTTAAAGTGTTGGCCATTTTATTTAAAAATTATGATGTAAATAGGCTGGATGGAGACAATAGGTTAATTTTTCTTGTAAAGCCATCCCAGGGGCCAGACTCCCTGCCTGTGTAGAAGAGAGTGCCCTTACTGTTATTGCAGGCATTATAAAAGAGAATATTTTTGACAGCACTGATAGCTCTGCTGCCTGCCCTGTCTTGCTGGGGATCAAAAGGTCTCCTGAGCTTTGTGAGCCTCTCAGACCCGGGTGGCAAGGCTGTGCTAGTTTTTGTGGCCCGCTGTACATTACGGTTTACAAGAGAGACTGTTTCACAGAGCAACGTCACGCCAAGGGTCACGTGTGGCCCCTCTTGATCTCTGTACTCGAACAAGCTCCCTTTAAGCCAGGTCACTTGGAACAGGCTCTGGCATGAGTCTAGAATGAATGTTTCATTGCTCTGTCTCTGTGTGAGATGCACAAACTCTGCTACGCTTCCTGCAGCAGTGTACATTCTGTAACAAAACGTTATTTTGATACTTCTATGGAAAAGAATACTTTTACTGCTGATCAGAGCTTTTTACTGTTGGGTTTCTCAGTGGGTGCAATACTGACAGGTTTGAAGCTAGTGGAAGTTTTCTGTTTAAACTCAGTGAATTTTATGAATGGTAGAATTTGTTCCTAATGAAACAATTTTGTCAGATTTATCGGTCAGTTGGAAATAAAACATGAGAATTGTATATAGTGTTAATGTAGATTATGTGGTATAGAACATGAAAAGACAAGAAGGGGAACATAATTTAAATTTATACTCTGAAGTCTTCATCTTACAATATCACTGTGATGTGGATATAATACTTGAGACCCCTACTTTTCTTGCTCGTTGCTAGATATCTGTCAGCCAACAGATACTGGTCTGTATAGCAAGTCCCTGTTCCCAATGGATTACTTTAGCAAAGCAGTTCAAGTGCTTCAATTAAACCAATAATTCAGGTGCCTCTTGTTCTCACTTGCCAAGCAGAGCTTTAGCTGACTCTTGGACAATGGAAACTGATATTCTGTGAAGAATCCGCATCCAGTGTCTGCCTAAGCTAGTTTATACCCAAACATCATGTGCCTTTTCTCTTTCTGTTCTTCCCCTGAGCAATTCAATTAAGTCTTTCGTACCTAATCCTGCTTCAAATACAGAAACTAAGCTGTGTGGCACCTGAGAGGCTGCAGGTGTTTTGGAAGAATCTCTCACCACTGCCATGTGGGTGGAGCACTGCACGAAAAATGCCGTTGTAGCCATCTTTTGAACATTCGGCTGTCAGGAGGGGGAATGCCTGTTTCAGGTGGTGGCTAGACTGTCCACTTGGGAAATGAGGGACCTCTGCTCTGGAGTCCTGCCTTTGCCGGGGTGGGCATCCCATCTATGGATCCTTTCTCAGGGATAACCCATCTGCAGGACTACTTGGGAAGTCGTGGACAGGCAGGGAGAGCCACGGAATGGCCAGGGTGCCTTTTTTGGGACTAGGACAGTCAGTCCTTAGGACTATTTGCTTGGGGACAGAAGAGGCAGGAGAAGCTGTCCTGACACGGGAATTGTGTGGATCTCCCGCCTTTGGTATCTGCCTTCTGTTATTCAAAAAGATGTTGGCTGCTGTGCAGGGCATTGTATAGGCTGTAAGGATAAACTCTGGGCCCTGGGTAAGACTGGTACTACAGAAATACTCTTATGTTCATCCCTTTGGCTTGGTTACGTATGGGGGCTCCTTGTTGGCTCAGCCTCTGAAGCGCCCGGTGTCCTTGCGTCCCAAGCCTGGGGCAGCCCAGGTGTGAACTTTTGAGTTCATCTCTGGATGAGATTGAGTTAACTTTCAGTTCATCACTGGAGATGAAGTCCCTGAAAGGTTAGGAGTCTGCAGCACCTAGCTGGAAGGTGTGAAAGCCAGTTTACTGTGTTATGTTCTCTCTTGAAGCCACTCTGTAGCATCCTCATAGATGCTGGTGACACCTGAGCCAGCCTTTTTGGGCTCACTCTGTTTGAATCTCTTTTTCCAGCAGCCAAGGTTACAGGAGCAGGACCGAGTAAACTAATCCTTTATTTTTCAGTGATGAAAGAGTGCAACAGGGTGGGCAAACATCATGTCTCCAAACCAGTCTTAACAAAGTTCCATCAGAAATATCCTAAAAATACTGCCGACAATGTCTTAAATGTAAATATTTAATTTAAAAAATAAGTGCATCTTGGTTCCTTTTATTTCTGTTGTAAGTGATGGCTAGGTACACAAGATTAATTTGTTTGACTAATTTTCCTGTTACAATGGTATAATCTAAACCAGGTAAAGATACACAACTGTTCAAAGCTTTTAACATTTGCTTTCAATGTTAAGTCTCCAGCTGGGGTTAGAAAAATAATTCTTCCAGAAATCTGATCTGCATTGCTTCCTTTTGTAGTGCTTTTGGCTTCTTTCAGCTCTCTTCCAAACCTGCAGTAATGGTGTTCCTCTGTTATTCATATTTGCTTTCACAAATCCTAGGTAAATGCAAGAAAGAAAGCAATCTCTCTTCTAAATCAGCAGTGACTTGAAGAGAATGGAGCAAAAATACCATTCTTCTACATTCCTCTGTGAAGTGCTTTCATTTAACTCTTCTTAATTAAGACCATCAAACTTTTGAAATTGTACTTGTTCTGAAGATTTAGTTCTCTTTCACTGAATATAATTAGTAATTACCACCAGGAATAAGAAAAACAAAATTAAGTCTTCAGAGTGTCATGTTTTACTTTGTTCGACACAGGAAGATGTTAGTTCTAGTATTTTGTTTGATATCATTCCAGAAGGTTTCTGTTTTTCAGTCAAAACCACTTTTATACTATCTTGGGGCAAATAACCAGTATCACTAATAACCTGCTCTTGCACGTTATTTCAAAACAAGTTTAAACAGGATAGAACAGTGCATTAAATGCATCACAGCTGTTATACATACTCCTCAGTTTCAATTTACTTCTGTTACAGTAAAAACACCTTTTTATAAATTGATATTTCATGCTTTCCATTCTAATGTATGACATACAGCGAGGTTCACATTTCCCTTAAATAATGGTTTTGCCACTGGGAACCCTTATCACAGCTGTTGAGCAGATAATTTCAGCAAAGACAGGATAAAATCCAGACAGCTTCATGTTCAAATCAAATCCTTCTTCAGAGGCTCCTAAAATAAAGGCTTTCAGGGTTTTCATCATGAAATACAGTACTTTTTACATCTACAAGTGGCAACCCAAATGGGCTTTGGGAAGACGATGCCTTAAAATGATGTTACTGTGAGTAACTGCTGCTCAAGAGAGAAAAATAAAGTGCAAGCCACAAGCTGCAAGGCTTGCTAATTTAGTCTAAATCAAATAAACCCAATGAACCTAGGAAAATGTGATGTAAATTTGTTTCAAGAAAATATCTTATGTTTAACTTGTACTGTATAGTTTCTCTCTGTTAAAGACATTGGTTTGTTGTCCTCACTGTCATTTTTTTTTTTTTTTACCCAGGGTAATAAATTAAATAATGTCCTTAGAGGTCTCTATGGAAAACTCTTGATTTAAATTCTTTCTTCCATTTCCTTACTTCTTGTTTAATTTTAATATTTTAATTAGAAGCAAAATAAACTCCTTTAGTAAAGCTTGGAATAGGTTCAAATCAAAAGCTTAAGAACAGCATGGTTAATACTTCCACGGCTTTCAGAAATTTTAGTTAGATAAGGCAAAAATACTTTCTGGTCAGGTTCCTGTTTTAGTACGTACTGTTGGTTCTATTTTGTTTCTTTCTTGTTATGGTCTTGTAAAAATAGAAAAACCCAATTTAGATTTAGACTTTATTTTTTTTGAAAATGATAAAATTTGACTGTCAGCAAAACATTTAGAAAACATGTCTTCTGTTCAATGTCAGAAGGTTTCCTTTACCCCCTTTTTTTTTATTTTTTCTGATAGATTGTAAGAACTGAAAGGTATGTATAAAAAGGTACTTGAAAATACTGATGTGCGTAATAAAGGTCTGATTTTGTTATGTTTACTTGCATATGGAGGAGTACACTTTCTCCCATGTTTTGTTCTGCTGATACCAGATGGAACATTTTGAAGGGTGGAATATTATTCAGCATGATCAGACATTTGAGAGTCAATGAAAAATAATTTAAAAGCCTTAAACCAGGAGATGATATATTTTATTAAAATTATCTTCTTGTAAATATACATTCTACATGCCTTCCAGTTTGGTTGTTTTTTTTTAATCTAAAGCACATAAGGTTTTGTCAATCCAGCCATTACATATTAACATAACTATTTTTTCCTAGTGTCTCCTTACACGGGTATATTACTGAGGAGAAGCATCTGGCTGTGAAAAGTGTAGAAAAGAGATGTAGGCTGCAATCCTACAAAGACTGTGTGCATGAAGACGATGGGACTACTGATGAATATAAAGTTAAACATGCATTTAATATCTTGCAATAATAACTTTAAAGGAAAATATTTGCATGGAAGGCATGCTATTATAGCAGCTAATATAATAAGAAAGTGGTTTTCATTGCTTCTGAAGCCCTCTGCTGTACAATAATCTGTGCTTCAGCAGGAAGGAGAGTGTGTGCATCAGTATGCACTCCAGAAGAGGAGAAAGGTTACATAAAATTCCCTATTTTTCAATGTCTAAAACATGTAGGTTTCTTGCTTTTTTTTTTTTTTTTAATTTCAGAAATTGGAGTAGCGTGCTTTCTGTTCTAGGATACGTGCCAATCGAACACTTCAAGTGACTAGGTGTTTCTTATTTCTCCCAGGGCTAAGTGCTGGAGTTGAAGGTTATGAAAGAAACAAGTAATATCTTGATGCCTTTTGATTCTGGAAGAGCAGGATTTTGCACAAGATTTTAAAAGGCTTACAGTACTTACTGCTAATATGGTGAATATCTCAGTTTTATCTAAAATAATATCCCAGATCAAAGTGCCATTGTTAAAGACCATTCACATTTACAGGCTGAAAGAGTCTGAGAAGAGCTGAGACAAGATGAAAACAAGTGAAGTCATGTGGATGAGGTTATTCTGGCAAGTAGCTGAGGAATAGAGCAGAGAAGGAGGAGTTCACGTATAAACTTTTTAAACTAGAAATGTGCTTTAAAAGTTATTTTGTGAAAATGTGCACTTGTAGCCAAAAATTATGTCTTAGAGAGTTACTGTAAAAGTTATAATATTTTCAGATAATTATGTTAAAAATATATATTTGGGTTTTCCACCAGTAGCTGTGCTTTGATAAATCAAGCTTTGACAAATATTATGAAACTTTTGAAAGATAACTGAAAAAAAATAATTATTGAAAAAAAGAAAACAACTTTGTAGTTAACGATAATAATTTTTCACCAGTCACTAGATGTTTGACTTGTTCAGGCTTTGGATCTAAACAACTCAAGTGCCTGAAAGCCGGATCCAGATCTGACAGATATAGGTGATATTTTTTCCTTGAAATATAGAAGAAAATGTATGAAAATGTATAAAAATGTGTGAAGATGTGCACTGGGTTAGAAGTGCATAGTAAATCCACTAGTCCTACACTCCCGTATGCTATCATAAGTATGAAGTAAGCCAATAGAATGAAATTAATTTATTAGAGACTCCAACAGCAGTAGAAGAATTTTGTCTGGTTTCTTTTGTTCTGTCCTTTTTCCTGTTGCTAATCCTGATATGTTTGGTCTGGGACTTAATTTCTGTGCTGTCCACATGTAAAAAAAAGGCCTTCTAGAGTAACCGTGCCTCTGGTATTTCATGTGACGGGGGAAAGAAAAGATCCTGTATACAATGCTGAGCTTAAAAATAAACTTTTCCTGATTGCAAATAAGTGAAAGGACAATGGGATCCTGTGTTTCAATCTTGTGGGTGTATTCATCATGGATGCTTAATTATGAAGCATAGAACTAAAGCTGAACTGCGTACCCCTGGTTACAGGACTCAAGAGATGAGTGGATTCACTGCTTGGTAACTTGTTCCTCAGGGGCCAGTTAAAAGCACGCTGGGTAAAGTTAAATAAAAAATATATGACTCGTGTATTTTACTTATTGCTGGAAACTGGCATCAAGAGAACCTTGGTAAACTGCCCTTTTTATTACCTGCTTTATATGAAACATCTAGAAATACCTGTAATTCCCAATTTATGTCACCATTTTTCTTCCAAAATACAACTGGAGGAAATTTTTAAATACGTAGTTCTTCTACTATCCTTGTGAAAGGAGAGGTATGATCTTAGCTAAGAAACTGCCTCTCCATTTTTACAGCCCCTACAAGAAAATATTCCACGTCTCTACTGATGTTCATGTAAAGCACCATATGAAGGAATTTCAGATTTTGTTTGTGTCAGTAATTTAATCTTGAATTCATAAGAGCATGTTTATTTTAGCTCTGCTGGTGATGAATTCTTTCAGCTTTCAGATAAATCACAGTTAAGAGAGTTGTTGAATAATTCATCAATATCATTTTGAACACTAGTATATCAGATCTCGGAAAATATACCTAGAATACGATCAGGAAAAGCATAAAGCACCCATAAAGTATTACAAATGTGTGTGCATGAAGCATATAGGCTTTGTATCTTTTTCCATTTTTGTCTAGTGTTATGTTGGTGTGGTTACTTAAGTTTGGTAGGAGTAGCTCCCAGTCTGTAATGATGCAAACATAAAAGAAAAAGGAATGTGATCTGATATACATGGATGCAATGGAAAAAACCAGGAGCAGATATACATATTGTGGTAATGTATTGGCTCATGTTTAAACATAAATGACTGTTTCAACAAGCAAACAGCCATTAATAAGCAGCTGCTAACCCTGTTGGAGATTTTATCATATGCATGAGTACCTTTTTCTAATGAGAAAATGCTTAATTTATCAAAGTAATGTTGGTTTCATAGAGTTGTAATTCCAGGTTTCTGGTGTTGTACTGGGAATACCAAAGGAAGTAAAGAATGAATTAATTGGTTTTAGTGTGCTTGAACAGATTCAGAAAAAAACCATGAAGGAGTCTGCACTCTAGTAAGACTGGAAAAGTTTTTATCTGAGAAACATATTGTTTGGGGAGGGTTTGCTATAAATTTGTGGAAGAAGCCAATAAATATTCAGGGAGACAAAAAGGGCAAGAACACCGATTATCTGGGAAACCCCATCATTTACACTTTTGGTCAATAAAAATAGTCTGAACTACTCATTTAAATACACTCTGTAGGTAACCAGGGAAGCTAAGCGTTTCCCAAGGGTTACACATCCTATCTTGAGCACAGATGTTTAATGTAAGTGATATGAATGACTGTCTGCAAGTTCTCCTGCCTCTCTGGTGGACAGGAGAGTCAATGCTTCCATGAGGGTCCCAGTTCCCTGCAGCACACACACACACTGGTTACTGGTTAACATTAAGTAACTTACTGTGTTACTGTACAAAGCACACAAAAGACAAGTAACAAAGAATGTAAAAGCGATGACGGAATTAATAATCAGATATCAAAATGAAATTCATACTAAGTGACCTTCCAGCAGTCCGAATTTGCAGATATTAAGTGGTGTTGTTTGTTGCACATCAGACACCCATTAGAGGCTTTTTTATTTTTCCAACAGAACAAAGCAGCTCTATATGATTATTGTTTCTCTTTAAGGTCTTATAAATCTGATGCCCTGAGGCATCTGGACACTCATGAAAATTCCTGAATTTATAAACTGGGAAGGTCAGGTTGAAAACTTGTCCCCAGATAATATGGAAAATCTGGAAACAACAAAGTAAGCAGTTAATTTTTAAATGGTCCAGGTTGGAGGTTTTTTTATTTATTATTATAACTGTTAATCCAGCTTGTTGGCAGTACTGTATGCTTAAAATTTGGAAAACTGATATATAGAAACTATTAACTGGCCTTTGTGTTTATACCAAAATTGAAAATAGGTGAAGAATATGTGAATATGTGAAGACTTGAAATAATCTTTCGGGAGTCAGTAGTTGTTGTAATTCCATAACTCTTTATTACAGCCCGTGGCTGGCGTTTTACTGTGTTTGTTATATTCATTCTTGACTTCTTGAAGTCAGTCATCTCTAAAGCTTTTAAAATAAGTTTTAAGTTTGGAAAAGGTCTGTTAAAAAAAAAAAATTCACCAAGGTCTTACAGAAGCTTGTGGAGTCATGAAGTAATGAGGGCTGATCTTTGCAGAAGTCAGACAAGCTTGGGCTAGAAGTATGGGACAATTATTTTCTCTATCAAATCACAATAACTGTTGAGGATACCCATTAAATTGCATGTAATTGCCAATCTTAAAATATTTTTATCATGTGTAAAGGAACAACAGTGCTTTTATATGGCCTATAAATATTGAGTAAGGAAACTCTGCTAAAAGTGGCTCATAGAGCAGTGAAGAAAAAGAGAAGAACGTGACTCTTGAGCAGACTGAATAGAACAATATTTTGACAAACTTCATGGGAACTTGACCATGTTATTTGTTTTACTAGCTATGTTCACACAAGGATTTTAATATTCAGGTGGTGATCCCAAAACTATGATCCTGAGCCCTTTCACCATTTGTAAGGCTGTTGGAAATGGCCAACACATGGAATCATAATCAAATATTGACATTTACAGCATCTTTATCATTTCTAACCAAGTGCCAGGTAATCAGTCAGAAATTCTTTAGGCTGATAATTTACGAATTTGGGGATGCGATAGAAGAGATATTCTTGACTGGCAGCCGGACTGCTGTGCACTCGTTGGAATGACCTCGTGCCCCACGTGCTTCCGTTGCCTGTGATGGAGAGGGATGGAGAGTGCTGGCTCCATGCAGCCGCCGTGGTTTGGTGCACACAGACAGGGGATTAGCTCGAGAGAAAGGGAAAAGGGTGTAGGGGGGAAAAGGGGCAGCACAAGAGGAGAATACGCTGCACTGCCCTTACACATTACACTTCTGCTTCATCAGGATGCTGGTGCTTCTTCCCCCAGCTTCTGCACAGCACTGTGCATGCTGGTTACATCTTCTCCAGGAACACAGTCAGACAAAAAAAATCAGTTACTGTGAGACATCTTTGCTGGAACTACCTCGTAGAATTTGCTGAAAGAGAGCAGTCTCTTGTTTCAGCTTCACCAACAGTGTTACCAAACACTGTCCTTGCTGTTGGAGTGGGACATAGTATCTGAAAAGAACCAAACATAAATTAACACTTTGCTTCATATTGATTGCCGTTTCTAGTTAAAGAGCAGTGGTGTCTGGTACGTCAGTTCCAAGGAACTCTTAGTGTGAAATATTTCATTCTTTTGTGCCACTTACTGAACTACTGCATCATAAGAATATTATTAGACAAAGAGAGGTTTAAACATAAGAAAAAGGAAACAGAAGTACCTCTTCCTAGGGGTGTTGCCATTCTGTCTGAGCTGATTTAAACATCACTGTCTTGGAAAAAAAGATGTGGAATACTAGATCATTTCTGATAAGTCTTATTGTTTGGTTCCCTATTAGTTGTTTACAGCTCAGTTCTCTCTGAAGCATCTCATGCTGTCCTACTGTGAATTTAGACCAAACATGAAATGTTGAAAAAGGCTTTTTTTTTACCACAAAGAAGATTTTACGTGGCATATGGAAAAAAATGTACTTCATATTGTCAAATAACCATATAAACATAAAAATCTCCGATATGTAGACTTCTGTGCATCTCTAGTACATAGATAAAAGTGAGTTTCATTGTGGTAACTGGTACAAAATAGCAACATTTGTAGAACTCATCAATAATATGGGAAAACAGGAATCTAGTTGAACTCATATTTTACACATTAGTTAACAATATTGCTAAAATTACTGCTCTCCTAAGAGCATTGACATCTAAATCTTGCTCGCTTTAGGATAATAATTTAATTTTACTGTTACATGACAGAAATTCTGCTAGTGGTTTCAGTGATAGGAAAGGCAGCCGACACATGCTGGAATATGGGGAATCTTGATGATGAGGATACAAATTTTTGCCCTGAGAGTGGTTAGACACTTGAACAGGCCACCTACAGCGTCTGTGAAAACTCTGTTCTTAAGGATATTCATTGACTGAACAAAGCCTTGAACAAGCTGGTCAGGCTGGACTTGCTTTGTGCAGGGGTGTTCAAACACTGTGTGAACATAGGGGACTGAAACCCCCAAGTGATGCTAGGAAATATTCACTGTAAGTCAAACTATCTGAGAAAAGGCTCGTCATGGCTTCCCTGTCAATACAGGCAAAATCTTGTGAATGTCAATGATAACAAAATTCAACTAATGAGATGAGTTATAGTTATCACTACATGAACTTTCCTAATGAAGACAAACCATTAGAGGGGTAAACCTGGTTCCATGGCTTTTGGAAAACAAGATCTGCTAAGAGGACATAACAATGCTGGATTCAAGTGATCAATTTGGGTATACTTAATTTTAGTGATCCCAAAACTGTCCTGTGGGTCACCCTAATGCCTCCATGCCCCTGTGCATTTGACAGGTATTAAGCAGGTTATATGGGAGCGTGGGACATCTTTGCACTTTGGGATAGAAGCTGGGATTTTGCTGCGGAGATGAGCTTCAGAGCAGGTAAGACTGCGCTGGGCAAGGGTTCTGGAGTGAAAAAGGCTGACCAAAAAGCCCTTTTAAGGCTTTGAAAGCTCTTTTTAAGTCTTTTTTTTTTTTGAAAACAAGCAGCAGTGCTGTGCCTGTGCTGGGGGCTATCAGCTGGTGGGTGGGCTCTGAGTCAGCAGGGTGGAGTTAGCACTTCAGCCGCTCAGTTTAAACTCCCCAAGAAGGAGGTGTCATCACCTGCCCCTGGAGTTCACACCTGATAATAACCTTTAAATAGTCTCAGGGAGGGCGGAAGCTAGCTTCCACCCACAGAGCACTCCAGGTGAGTCACTGTTAGTGCTGCTCCCTGAGAACGGGGAGGTTCAGTGGGTGAGGGCAGCCCACACTGCCCATGGTGCTGCGGCTGTGGCTGTGGGTGTGGAGGTGGGTCGAGGGGTGAGGGGTTTACATTCGTTCCTCCTTGCCCAGGAGACCGGCTTTCCTCTTGACAGTCTCTGTGGCTGAAGGCCTAAACATGGTCTCCACCAGCCAGTGGGCTGATTCCAAGAAGACAGTGGTGACCCAGCCGGAGAGCCTGCCCAGGGATGCTGCTGTCCAGGCCTCTGGCTGCAGGGAGTGCCTGACCCTGCCGCTGCCTGGGGAGGGTGGCAGGGATCCAGCCTGTGTGAGGTGTGAGCAGGGAGATGAGCTGCTCAGCCTGGTGGTGGAGTTCGAGGAGGAGGTGTGGAGGCCAAGGGCCATCAGGGAGTGTGAGAAGGAGATTGATCAGTGGAGTGACCTGCTGGCGTGCCGGAGGGAAGGGTGCCAGGGCGATACCCCCAGAAAAGTGGTTGACCCTCTGCCCAGTCACAGTCAGACAGGC
>VZTO01012318.1:63757-76050 GCA_013400615.1 Syrrhaptes paradoxus
AAAAAAAAAAAAAAAAAAAAAAAAAAAAAAAAAAAAGTTGTGACCAGCCTTGGCATGCCCACACAGTGGGCTTGTCTTGGAGATGTAGACTCATTGCTCCAGCTTGTGTGCAGCTGGTCACTGGTCTTGGTGAGGCAACCTGGTGTGAAGCCAGTGGCTGAAGAAGGCAGACAGTGGTAGATCCCTGGCCAGTGCTTCCAAAATACCAGTCTCCAAGGAAGAAGCACAAAAGTCCTGGTGTTAACTTGGATTCAGCTTCCACCCCTGCCTAAAAGCCTTGAAAATCCTGGTTGGAGACAGATGAGAGTTTTTGAGCCCTCCCCATTATAGACTTGGGACTGGGAATCTGGGCATGCTGAAATTGGTTTTGGGAAGCTGGAATAGTCCCACTGGTGGTGGTGTCTTACTGCCAGGAAGCTGCAAATCCTGGCATCTTCAGAGACTGCTGAGGGAAGCCAGGCAATTTAGGCATTTTCAGATTTAGCAAGAAAGCCAGTTTCACAGGGCAGCTGTGTGGAATATTAAAGTATAGATTGCTTCCGAAGTGTTTCACTGTTCCTGATGTGAAAATTTGTATAAAACTCTGACTCAGAGTAAACCTGATTTTTCTGTTGTTGTTTTGTTTTCTTTTGGAGCTGATTCAGATGGAAACAATATTATTATTAATAATATTTTCAAGCAGGAAATTGTTTTCTAATCATCTCTGTCTCTAGGTAATCTTCAATTTAATTTTCTAAAATCATGCTCTGTCCCAGTTCCTTTGGGCTAGTCCTGAGACATACAAATTACTTTACCAGACTACAAAGATCTAATTTTCTCTGAAAAAAACAAAAGACTAAAAGTGTCTGTCTGAAGGAAGTGTAACAAATTGCTTAAGTCTTCTAGAGTCTCTCCTTTCTGAAGAATCACTGTCCTAAATTGCCTTTAGGGTTTTGTTCCTATTTTACTAAATGAGTGCTTTCTTCAAATATCAAAACATCTATTTCTGACTGTCGTGCTCAGCTCAGAGTCTTCAGAGGTTCAGTAAATGGATCTGGTTTCTTGTCTCCTCTCCTAACAGGTAATGGAAACAAATCTTTGCCACTAAGCATGACTTCAGCCAGGTAAGTCAAGTTTTCATCAGTTCCTGGCCTAGTACAACAGATATGTGACATATAATTTTAGAAGCATCCAGATGTTAGAAAAGCACCGATGTTTGGGTGTAGCAGCTGTAATACTCAAAAGAGGCAACGAGAAGCCCGTGAGAAGGAAGCTAAGCTTTGGAAAAGCAGCAGAGTGATGGCTGCTCTTTGCAACAGTTTGAATATGCTGAAGAGCATGAAAACGACTGAGAGCTAAGCCGAATATGAATTTAAAAATAATAAGGAACTATGGAGTCCATGTCCACTGAGTGCATGTTTTTATTGTTTAAGATCTGCTTTCCGTGCTTGAACTCCAGCCTCATGGCCATGGTGTGCGTGCTGTGAAGGTGTGTGTGAGCCCTTTGGAGCAGGGAAAAATCCTTGTCCTGAAAGAGCAGCACTGGATACATGACTCCATATAATAGTTGTATGGTTTCAAACATTGTTTCTCCAGTTCATGGTTGAACAGCCTGAGTATTTCAGAGTCCAGGAAGCTTCCACAAAGGAAAATCTTGCAGACTGCAAGTGGAGTTCTTACTGAGAGCCTTACTTAGAGCAGCAGATCCCAACTTCACAGCCAGTTTAACCTTTTCCCAGTATTCAGATAAACTGTAAACCCTTTATTCTTCATTGTTGTTGTTCTTTCTTCTCATTTCACTCTATCAGACTATTTTATTTTCTTCTGATAAGACCTATTGGCAAGCCACAACACATTGTCAGCCTTAACATCTAGTCTAACTCCTGGCCATGATTTGAAGTTGCATTTCACTTCTTAAGGAATAATTTACTGAATGTCATCCTATCCTTCAGATGCTATATAGAATAAGTGTGAATGACCACTCTAATATAAAAGTGAACTAAATGAAACATAGTTCAAAAGTGAAGAAAAAAAAAAGTAAAAGTGAAGCAATTAGCGGCATTCTCTGTGTGTATGTGATGCTTGACCATTATCTATTAAGCACATGTTTTCTGAAATGCTTTAAGTTTGAGATACATCTGGGATTCTCCGCTGCTGCAGAATTGTTGCCTCTTACGTCCTAACACATGTTTCCAGAAGCTGAATTCTCCTGAGCAATGCCAAACTGAATTTATGTTGAAGCATATATTACTGCTTTTTTCCATCATCAATGAGGTTTACACTGTTTGTCTTGGTAATATAATCCGTGATGGTCCAGAAATGCAGGAAGCACATGAAACAGAAGGCATTGCTGAACTGACCTTTCAGATGAGCACTGCTCTTAGAGGAGCTGTTGGATTTGGACTCTGCTGAAGGCAACAAGCTGTAAAAGGGTTTCCTGCTATATAAGCTGAACCAACTTAGAAGAACGTTAAAGCAATAGGAGTGCTTCTTTTTCAAAACAATCGTGAAGCAATTCCATCACTCTGTTCTTGGTTTGAGTTAGCTGGCAAATGCCATTCGAAATGTCCCAGTATTTCCACCGTATGTACCTGCTGTCAGGTAGGTCAGCTACTGAATGAAGAGGAGAAGAAAGTCCTGCCTTCACTACTGAACTTGAAGTGTTGGGACAAAGTCAACAACATGGCTTTAAATTTTTGTTATTTTTCCTCTCTTTGTAGCTTCCACATGGCATCATCCCTGCTTTGGTTCATGCTGGAATGCACGGGAATGTTTATTGTTTTGTTGGCCAGGTCTGAGTTAGGATTAACAAAGAAGTATTTGGCAGAAGTATAGATTTTCTTCCTTCATAAAAATTAAAATTCAGCCAGATGTTAATTTTGAAATTAGAGGTTTCTAGAACCAATCTGTTTCTTTCTGCTCAGAGAAGGTTTTCTAGCCATTGTTTAGACTCTGAATCTGTATTTTTTTTCTCTTTTGACAACACCTGTGAAGATCTGGGTTCTGCATGGTTTGTGTTACCTTCCAATTGATGTAATGTTTTCCTTTCTGTGAAGAAATAACCATCTATTTGCCCTTGAAGCAACAATTTATGTACTTACACCAAATTGTTTGGGTTAATTTTCCCATTTTTTTTAATTGAATACAAAGTTAATAGCAACTGCTTATAGCAGGTCACTATTAAAATTCAGCCTGAGGTCAACTATTAGTCTGCGGGTCCCTGTAAAGTTGCAGCTAGTCACAGAACTAGAAGTGTGCCTGTTGTTTCAAAGCTGTGCAGACAGCAAGGTCTGCTGGCCAGCTCAGTGTCCTTTATGAAATTTAGCCTTATGGCAGGATTAATTTCTCTTCTTAATCCCAAGTGGGTCACTGGCACCTTTCTACCATCTTATTTTCTATTTGTCCACCCTGAGGTAGCTGAATGTGAATAGATTTCTTTCATAGCACCACTGACAAAAAATATAGAATCACAGAATGGTTTGGGTTGGAAAGGACCTTAGAGATCATTGAGTTCCACCCCCCCTGCCATGGGCAGGGACACCCTCCACTAGCCCAGGTTGCCCAAAGCCTCATCCAGCCTGGCCTTGAACCCCTCCAGGGATGGGGCATCCACAGCTTCTCTGGGCAACCTGTTCCAGTGTCTCACCACCCTCACAGTGAAAAATTTCTTCCTAATGTCTAGTCTAAATTTACCCTCTTTCAGCTTATACCCGTTACCCCTTGTCCTCTCNTGAAACAACAGTAGAGGGTAATGGTGGGCTGCACGAGGACTGGTAGCCTCTTAGTCATGTCTCTAATATGAGCCCCCAGCAAGCAGCATACCCCTTCAGAGGGAGGGTCAGCTTGGCAAATGGGTGCCTTCATGCCTCTCAAGAGAATTTCCTATTACTATCATCTGTCTCTTTTTCTTACTCAAGCTAGTTGTTAGCATCCTATTTAAAACTGAATTACACCTCTGCCTTATACTGATAAAGGCAAGGAAATTTGAAGGAGGGGCTATCTTGTTCCGTGCTAGTGTACAGGTGCTGGTGTGGCACGCCAGAAACAGCTTCTGTGCCTTGGTGATGCTTTCAGATTGAAAGAGTATCCTTTAGAGACTGTAATATGGCATCAGTGACAGCACCAGAGCCACAATCACACACACATAAAAAACCCAAAAAACCAAAAATCGAAATCCAAACCAATCAACCAACCAAAAAAACAGCAAAAGGAAAATAAAATTTTACAGTTTCTTTTTAATCCAAACTGCATATATACACCAGATATTTTCAGATGAAAGGCTGAGTTGGCACTCAGCTCACATCACCCAGATCTTGTGCTTTTCTAGCAATAATCCTTATGTAATTACACATTTGACATGTGAAAACTGCCAATGTGGTTTGACACTGCTTAACAATGTGTAATCTTTCATGCTACAATCTGTAATTTTCTCTGCTCTATGAGAGACTCTATGCTGTCAACTCTCTGCAGTCGGGGTTCATTGGAACTGACAGGCTGCATATTTGTTAGCTTATTTTTGCTTACTCAACACAGAACTGTATATTGAATTCAGATCCTGATTACGTGAACTTGAGAGGCAATTTCTACGGTTAGAATACTGTTAATTCACTCTTGCTGTTGTTAATCTTCAGAATGGATGGACTGGGATTACTGGTGCATATGGAATACACCCTACTGGTCTCTGATTTTCCATCAAATGCAGATTACCATTTCCAATTTTAGAGATCTGTTCTTCAGATGATTTCCTCATAAGTAATGAAGAAATGTTGTAAGCATTATAAAATAAAGGGAGCTTTGAACTGGAGAGCATTTCAGGATGTCTGACTCGCAGTCTTAATCAAAGAATTATATGTGGGAGTTTCCAGACTCAGAATCCACTTTTCTGTGATTTGTACACAGAATTATGAATGAGAGAGAGAAAACAGGCATTTCAGATATGACTTCAGTTTTCTTTAATCTTCTCCTCATGTATGGAAATGTAATCATCTGACTGAAGTAGCAGCACAGACTCTAGAATGGTAGGAGGGGAAAATATTTAAGATCATACAACAGAGTGTGATGGGCCCATTATGGAAATAGTTTTCAACGGTGTACAGACAGCTCTTGTATTTAGAAGACACAAAAACATGAAGATCGAATGAATGCTCTGAACATACGTGAAGAGTCATTTGACAGAAGATAATAGTTACCATACCTTACTGCTTCCTTCTTCCCATGGCAAGTCATTACAGCTCCCATCTTTCTGTACAAAATGCATCCTCTGTTTTAACGTTTTTTGGGGATAAGTTCTTCTATAAATGGAAGAGACCATGTGACGTTCCCAGCTTCATATCTGTTCTGAATCATCATCATAATGAGATGAGTACTCTGAATGTTGCACACTGATTACAGGACAGGGGTTTTTTTTGCTAATGGCTTCTAAAGGCTTCTGGAAAATGTCCTCTTCTGCTAGTTTTTTGTTTCTACTCCAATGAATATCTGTGAAACTCTCTTTACATACTCATTTTATATACTTAATTTTTCAGTATCTCGATTATCGCATAGGTAGTTCAGCTGCTTGTTTCGTGAGACTGACAAATAGTGTCTCAGGCAGCAAGGAGGTGGCACAGGCGTTGTTTGATATATGCATGTAATAGTTCTATGAAATGAAAAGCTATCTGCTAATTCATCCAGGTTCAAAAAATATTTTCACATAAAAACTGAGCCTCTTTACAGACAGTAATATGTTTTAATGAGTAAAAGACTGGTTGGAAGTGTCAAATAATTTGTGAAGTTTTCCTGGAAATAAGATGATATAAGTGAAGAAGAAAACTAAATTAAGAAAATTAATTTTGAGCTCCAAGTTCCACAAAGGTTCAACAGTTGTCCATTTTTTTTAACTTTACTTTCTTCCCTCTTTTTAATTTCCTACTACATGCTTTGCTGTTCTTTGTCTTCTCATATTCCATTGTTTTCAGAAGGTTAAAAGAAAAGGGAAATAATACTTCACTTCCATATAGCATTTAAGCTATTCCTTTAGGAATATATTTCAGGATGGGACCTGAGTTCTTGGATTTTTTTTTTCCTATGCATTGTTTTTACTTTACTACTTCATGTTTTCTGTATGCTTTACATTTTATGTGAGCACCGAAATCTTTCTCTAATAGTATATTACAAAATTTTCCACCAATTAGTTTTATGAATGAACTATTGCTCTTTCTTTCCAAGTTTATTGAAATTAGGGGATTTTTTTGGATCAGTCCTGGATGCAGTGACTACAGTGTGAACTCCCTCATGAACAAATATTCACCAGCTAACTCTCAAACATTTCCTTATATTGAAGGAAGGTAAATGTGGGAATGGATACTGTAGCACAGACAAGGCCACTTGGGTTGTGTTATTAGTTGTATAAGATCCTTAAGCTTCCTCCCAAATCCCTCAATCTGGAGACATGACACTTTGGTACTGACATCGAATTATAGTACCAAATTCCTTTATTCTCACATCCCTGTAGAGATGCCATCATCCTTCGTCCTGGCATCTTTGTGTTTGAAAAGCAGTGATTCAATAAAAATAATTAGGGAGGTGGAGGATGATTGAGTGACATCTATACTGTATGTACCCACACGTACACATCATTTCCTGGCTCTTGGAGCAGCGGAGGAAAATGTAATGTTCGAACAGTCTGTCGCTATGGCTGGCTGGTTCTTTGCCAAAGATGGATCTAGTTGCAGGCATTTCAAACGTGCTGCCACTTTTGGGTTGGAAATAAGGCCCTAAAAATCAATAGTTGGGCTTCAATATTAAGTTGTGTACAGTAATTTCATTGTGGTTTTATTAGATCAGTAAAATACCCGCTGTGGGGCAGTATCACAAGGAACTAATTCATGTTCCAAGGTTAAAGTCTAATATACGCCTAAAAGTTTAGAGAAAGGGATTTGAAAGAGGTGAAGGAGCTATATAGAGGTTTTAGTGTTTAAAAGAGTTTTCTAATGAGAAAAGAGTTACAAGAAACCAAAGTCTAATAAAGCAGATATTGTAAGATTTGAAGTTTCAGATTACCTTCATTTGCTTTATAAATTACTAAGGAAACAAGCTCCTGGGACGCTTTCTCCAATATGCCCCTCTTCAGCCTGTCTTTTTCCCCCCATCCATGTTGTACGTTAGAGAACTGAGCAATTAATGAAACTGAGAATTCTTAAGCTTATTTCAATTAAATTTGAACCACCATTTGATTAAAACATCTGTGACTGTGTTTGCTTTAAATGTTGTCGTATGTCTGCCACCTTTACTCCTGCTGGGTAGAGTCTGCCTGCAATTTGTGAGTTTTCCAACAAGTGAATCTTTGTGGTGCTCTCTCATCACCAGTTCAGATTCTGCTCTCATTTTTGTTTGTGTGCAATCTACCGAGTGACTTTCATCTATAGCTACAGATTTGCAATTATCCTGGTGTTTGATGTTATACCGGATTTGTATCACTGGTCTCTGAAATCAGAATTTGAGCCTCGATCAGGAAATTAAACTCCTACCCAAAAGAGGTTCCCACAGACCACAGTTCTTTCAGAACAGTAATCACGTTGGTCAAAGATGTGCATGAGTAAGTTGTGTTGCTGGCATAGCTGGATTGGCAGAAGTCCCTAATGTACTCACAGCTATGCCAGCAGCACAGTAGGTTTTTTGTTTTGCGAGAGAAGGGGAAGATTTATTTATATTGCTACAAATTGGAGCTTTGCCTTATAACGTGTCAAAATGTGGTTGTATATTGTGTCTGAAAGGAATAGTTCTATAGTGATAAAGCACTTTAAAACAAAAAGAAGCCTTAAAGAACACATTACTGCTAATCATTGCCAGATGAAAGAGATGGCATATCAGGGCTTTTATAGTGCGATAGTGAGGATAACACCTGACAGAATAGGAGGACCAAGTAGAAGGAAGCAGTGTAAATAACTCTGGTCTTGGTTTACATTCATCTGTCAAAAGAGTTAGTCAAAATGGAAAGAAATTTAACTCTGAGAGCATTTTTAATTTAATTCTGAGAATTATTTGAAAAGTGGCAAAAGACCCTGTGAAGAATATTGGTGAGCAGTTTCACTGTCATATGTATTTCACCACAAACATGTAACGCTTCCCAGAGTTGACTTAAGAATGACATTAATTCCTGATTTTCCACTAAATTTCCCTCGGTGCTTTTTCTGTTACTTCTTTTGTGCTCATGACCAAAAGATACAAAGGGACCAACATATTTTGGTGATAGTGAAATGCAAATTTGTGACATGTAGTATGTGACCATAGTGCAACAGGTGGGGGGAGTCTTGAACCTCAGAACAACATATGAAGCATTACTTTGACAAAAAAATCATTATTCAATAGAACTGATGCCCATTTTCTGTGCAGTGACACATCTCAATGTTTCTGTATATTATGATCTTCCTACAATAATTGTGCATATAGGAAACTAAATCATTGAAGACAAATAGGCAAAGAGCTGTGGGAACACTATCAGCAAATTCCAGATACAGTCTTTGATATTCATAATTTGTTTTCAATATCTTTCTCTTTGCTAGAAAAATCCACAGGGCTTGATTTTGTCTGTGCCAGATGCATCTCAGATGTGAGTAGGTACTTGCCAAATTGCTCACCAGGCAGTAGAAATGGCAACTGAAAGTGATTATACCCAACATATGGTCCAAAGGCAGACATCTGCTAACAAAGATTAGGGATAGTGTGGCAGATTCTCACTTGTTCTAATGAGCCAAGTCATCTTGAACATAAGTCCATTAGAACAAATGAGAGTAGCCATCAATGGATTTTGCATCAGACCTTCCTCCTCCTGCCTCTCCCCGTAACTCCTGTGCCTTGCCAGCTTGGCCATGCAGTGGTATCACGGGAGACATGGGTGTTTTATGAAAAACTATTTAAATTAGTTACAAAGTAGTAAGAAGAGCACTCCAGTGAAAAGGCGAACCTGACAGTTTAGTTGAACACAGGAAGACCCTGGAAACTGTAAGTAATATACAGGGAGGACAAAAGCAAGTCCATCATTTCTCAGGTCTGGAGATGACATAAGTGCTTTCAGTTTCATCACTGGAGAGGCNCCCTGATCTAATTTCAGAGGGGACTGGACTAGATGAACTTTAAAGGTTCCTTCCAGCCCAAACTGTTGTAGGATTCTGTGATTCCATGATACAGATATGGCTGTGTGTATTCATCTATTGCTGAAAGATAGACAGCCTTACTAGAGTTCCTCTTATTTTAGGGAGAATATTCTGAAGTGTCCCCAGGTGAATGTCAGAATTCAGGTCCTCTCCAGCTTTATGAGAAAGGAACCTCAACTATGCAAGCTGTTTTTGATGAGTTTCTGGAGAGTTACTTGACACATTTGCAATCTAATTCGTAAAGTCTGATGCAAGTGTTCAGTAAAGAGGTGCAGCATTAAATATAAGGTTATTAACATCATTCCTTTTGGTTAGGCAGGTGGAAGGTGTACATACGTTCTAACTTGTCAGGCATTTAAAATAACTTGTCCATAAAATTTTAAATTTCAGTAACTTAAAGTTATGACTTAAGAGAGGTAGGGGCAAGTCCCTGATTATTTATCAGTTTTCTACATACTTCTTTTTCATCTTGTAACCTAAGAATGAAGCTAAAGATCATGAAATTTGTTCAAATTAAGATACTTTAATTAGTTGATATTTAAATGAATTGGCAATCTATGAGACAAAGATGCTTAATCTATCTACTAGCCAACAAAAAATTACAGATGCCTGAGCAAGTGTTAAAATTTTGCTGGTTAATTTATGGAAGATGCACAGTTTTCCTTGTACCTGCAAAAATCAATGTGCAAGATTGTTTAGATATTTACATTTCAGAAGCTGACATGCCATGTTTTGTCTTTTGAGTGGAGATCATTTTCGTGCCTTCTGGTCTGGAGATGACATTTTGTAATTCTCCTTAGGTAAAGAGAATGTAGACGTTTCTTGAGTAAGAATCACCTATCCTAATTTCCAGTTGCCGAATATCTGGGGAGTATGCCAGTTTCTGGATCTTTATTTTCCAAGTGAAATAATGAAGTGGACACTTTTCCTTGGCAAGTGCTTAAACAGTCTGTACTCATACTTGGCTGCCTGTAGAAAATTAGAAGTTAATTTTCCTTGGTATGCTTGTTCAGATGCCTTTTGGGTTCTGATTGAATACTTAAACCAGGGGTTAAACTGAGGTGAGCATTTGTGTGTTCTGGCAGATTGTATAAAGGAGCATCTTCAAGATACTTCAGTGTGCAAAACCTCTTTGCATTTTTTTCCTATTTCTGTTCAAGCCTGAAAACAAACATCACAGTGCAATGTTTTGGGCACTCTTTCATATGTTAAACAAGAAAAGCTGAAGCATCAAAGGAAGCTGAGCGGGTGAGAGCTGTCCTCACTATACCTCTAGAATTAGAGGTATTAGTTTGGTGGTTTAATTTAGGTGAATATAGTGTCTGTATTCTGCTGAAATTCCCTTCTTGTCTTCTTCATCCATCTGTGAGGTTGTCTTTGGTTTTTATTGTTCTTAGATGAAGGGAAGTAAATTTGTAAACAAAGAAAAAACTAGTCATATATACAGTATCAGGTAATGCATCTGTATCCTCTCCTGCAAGTGTCTGAACTGCAATGGTAGGTGGTGACAAACGAGGGAATTACCCATCCTTTGGGTAGTTAGCCATTTGTTGTTGCAACTGACTTATTTTCAAATCATTTGAAGACACATTTCTACTTGTAAATTGTTCTCCTAAAATGTGTTCATGAGTCAATGTCTTAAATTAGGCCTTAATGGAAAAATGGATAGAGCATTAGATAATTCTTTCCTCCTCTAGTCATGCAAATAAAGTTAGTAAGTGCTTTCAGCCTTATTTTTCTATTTACTTTAAGCTGCTAATTAGTTGCAGCGATCAGAATTGTATTCTTTTGACTGTAATAAGTGGAATTCCAATAAGGAGGACTGAAGCTGTCCTAAAAATAAACTGTATTCTAGTAACTTTCAACCAGTGTGCAGAGTTGTCAAGCTGTTTGCAAAGGGATGCTTGCAGCACTTCTTCTGTTTTGCATTGTTCTGCAGCTGACGAAGGGAAATAGGGTTGCTTTGGTACCGTAGCTGTGAAAGGTGAGCCAGCAGAATTACCTGGGTAGAGCCTGTGCAATAAATAGGAGGCTTTTAAAAGTATGTTGTGATGAAGAACACATCATAATTAACACTTTAACTGCATAAAGTGTTAAAAAAATCTTTTAAATCTTTAAATAAAGCTAACTATGTGTGTGAGTAAAAAGTTATGGCTTTATCACTTCAGAAATCTTGTGTCATTTAGACTGCCAAACGATGTGGTCAAATACTATCTTTAGATGCTCCCTTTTTTAAGAAAGAAAATGACTGATTTAGGGATCCTACTCTGATTTCCCGCTGAGCTTGAATACAGAGCAAATGCACTCTCCACCAAAGCAGTTAATGGAGTACTTACTCCACAGAGTTTGCAGAAGCTGGTGAACCACAAACTTGGAATAATTACTGTTGACATGTTCAAGGACATATCTTACTTTTTTGTCTTAGTAAGGCTTGATTTCTGCTGCACTTCTGTGATGTGTTTAAGGCAATTGCTAATAACAGTGTAGCTCTACCGAGAGTCAACAGTGGAGTCCTCAGCATACGTTTAATTTAGGGCTTGGTATGCTACAATAATATTATGGATACCTATATCAAAGTTTTCATGGTAGAAAAGCCACAAAAATGATTTAATATATTTATATCTAGTAAGAGTTCTATAAGTTGTACAGCTAGCTATTTCTAGCAAAAGTGTTTCACTTGGTTTCTCACAATTTCCATTTTCCCTACAGGTCTCATTCATTCTTCTCACTAGTAGTGACATTGTGACTGACTTTTGTCAGTGGCATACACAGCCACTCTGCTGGACTTTCAACATGCAGAGAGATGCTGATCTAACTATACTGGAGAGTTTCTGAAAAATGCTTGGAAATTATATTTTGCAGTCCTAAAACTACAGTTAAGTTCAAGAGGATTTATTAAAATATGTCCAGAATATGTTATATAAATTACAGGAAATCTGCAATTATTGGGGATTTAGAAATACTCAGTGCGGTATTATAACTCCCAAATTCTAATATTCCTGCTCCGGATCATTTTTATATCATTTCCAAGCAAGCAGGTTTATTTGCAGCTCAACAAAGTTTGAAGACAATGTGATGTATTGCATTAACCAGAGTGCAAGGCAAAAATTGTAGTCCTTATAATGACTTCACTTATCTTGAAGTCGTCGTACGTGTACAATTTCCTGCATGCTTGGAAAT
>VZTO01012318.1:76514-170715 GCA_013400615.1 Syrrhaptes paradoxus
TTTTTTTTTTTTTTTTTTTTTTGGTGACTAAAATGATGTTCAGGTAGCTAGAGACATTTGCAAACTACATAAAGCTTAAATCGTGCCTCCATTTAAACTATGGGCAGCTGAAGCACCAAGAGAATAAAGGATAGCATTGTCAATTCCCAGACACTTTGACATTCTTCAGAAGTGGTGCTCAGCTATGTTCAAGACAAACAATAGTAGTATATCTACAATAAAGTCCTAACTTCACTGAAGCTTCCATGAATTTTTTTGCTGGATGAAGTGATTTTAGAAATTGAATTTGCAAGTGGCTTGCCAGAGACATGCAGGGAATGAGTGGCACAAGTCAAATCATCTGCTAATTTCTAAATCATGTTTCAAAACTTAAAGCCTATACACAGTATAAGTTAACTGCTGGTATTTGTCTTTAGGAGGTACTCTAGAAGGTATACTTGAGCTTGCATTCCTGGCTGTAGTACCCTAGCATTCACACTGTGCTTCTCCAGATTGATGTTCACGAGGTGGTGGCTGTAGCTTGAGTCACCAAATCCCTCTTTACTTTAGCACATGTACCTTTTCAGCTACTCACTTGTCAGTCAGTTCACTGTACCCTAACATTGCATGGGATTTAGTAGCTGAAACACAGTCATCTTCCAATGGCCCAATCTGTAAATCTTGGCTTGTGTGTTCTGCCCCTTTCCCATACTTCCTCTCACATCTGGAAGTAACAGGTTCTGTTAGTTGTTTAACCCTTTGTTGCACCACAGGATCCTGCTGTGTCTAGCCAACCATTGTCTCTTCATTTAACAAAGCAGTTTTCAGCTCCTGGTATACAGGTAGGCAAGAGGGAAGGGTTTCGGTAAATATCTGGAAGAAACGTTGCAAACAGAGTAAGTGGTGGGGGGAAGCAGAAGGACTCTTCACTTGTGCAACACAGTTTGCAGCCAACTCATCTCATCTTCAGCTCATGGGCTTGAAATACAACCAAGCACCTCGAGCAATTATGTAGAAAAACAAAGCACACAAACCAGGCATGTAGAAACAGCCTCACTGCATAGCCCAACGTGCACGTTTGGAGGAATTTACTGCCATTAGTCAGACCACTTAACCCAACACCCTAGAGAAATTCACTGCTATGAGTGACTCTTCTTTCTCAGAAGTGAAGTAGAGGAAGGTGTCAAATGAGTCCAAAGAGGCAGCTGAGGTGGTGACATTTATGGTCACTGCATAAAAATTGTTGAAACATCTATTCTGAGAGTTACCTATAAAAACAGAACAGTGACTTTGATAACTTGGGAATTACATGGCCATCGTGAATGGACCAACACCTGCCAGCATTAAAATCAAAGACCAGTCTCTTTTCAGGAATGCTAATTGTATGAGTTTGAGCATGGAAAGGACTAGGAATAAAGTGAAGTCTCTTGCTTGTTTTGGGGTTTTTTTTTTGTTTCATTTTGTCCAGTGTTTGCTTGGGTTCTCTTCACAGAGACCCTTTGAAATGCTTTCTGCAGAGAACCTCCTAATGGAAAAAATGAAACTGTTTTGGTTTGGTCCTTTCTTTCCTCTCACTGCTGTCACTGATGGAGGAAATAGGCAGGAGAGAAGGGACTGCCTGTTGGTTAGTCAACTGACACTTAACTTTCGCACCTTATCAGTGGCTGTCTGGTTCCTTTGGAGAAATCCTTATTAATGTTGAATCTGTCATGTTAGATGATACAGAAAACTTTGCTGGTACACCTACGTTTTTTGCTAATCTCCTTGTTGATCCTTCCATTCACAGACATGTCATGGTTGACAAGCTCTTATAGTCCTTGTCAACCATTATCAACAATAATGGTGACCACCACCTCTCTTTTCCACTCTGGAACCTTCAAAAGCTGTGTCATGGATGTGTTATCCAGTCTGACAGGTATTATGGAACACCAGCTGGCAGAAGAGGGTCTGGTGTGCGTTTTGAATTAACCACATAAAAAAGGCTTATGCTTTAAAGAAAAAGTGAGAGATGTGGGGATGACTATCTCTTTATGACGTGATTAAGCTTCCTACTCATTTTTGATATAGAGTTGGACTGGGCAGTTGTGCTTGCATGTGAACGGTGGCATAGCAAAATGATAAAGGTTGCAAACTGTGGCCTTGTCATGAAGAAAAAAGGCAGAGAGGATTAGATTTCTTGCATTAAAAAAAAAAATGTATGCATACTGAAATTCCCATTGGTTATCAACAGAGGAGCCTGAGAATATAGCTGCTGTGTGCAGCAGGAACAGAAGAACAAAATCTCCACAGAAGGAGAGTGGAAGAACAGACACACACCAGCAGTGCCACAGGGAAACTCTGAGACTGAGGAACTGCTGCAGACATGGAAACACCATGATGCACAGAACTTGCAGATATTAAAAGCTCAGGAAACTTTTGGAAAAGAAGCAGTCTGAGAACTGCTGCCTTTCAAAGACGATGTTAACAGGCTGCAGCTTTGATCAGTTGTTGGTGCCAACTCACTGCTCTGATCTGACTTCTAATGAGGCCCGTGCCAACGTTGTGTGCAGGATCAGGCCACGAGGGTGGTAGCTTGTGCAGGATGGAGGAGAGCTCTGGGAAGTTTCAGACATGCTCCCATTGACTCTTGCAACACAGTTTGCTTTCCAAAGGTGTAATGGTGAATCCTACCATGCTGTTCCTCCACTCTGTTACTGCAACTTGCTGACCAGCCAGGTCATGGATTTGTTAGAGCAGCTCAGGAGCCGTGTGGGTCAGGGAGGTCATCCTCTTGCTTTGGCTTGTCACATGCACAAGAAGAAATAGAAAAAAAAGGGGGAAAATTAGGGGAATCCCAGGTGGCAAATGCTATCGTTGTTGAGGTATTCTGTTTGAAGGCTCGGTTTGGGGGTTGGGTTTTAGTTCTTTAAGGCTGCATTGTAGTTTGCACTCTGATTTCCAGGATCAGCTTGGACAAGAAATTGTTAAAGGTGCATTTTTATTAGCAGTCAGGGAGTCTGACTGCATCACCATGAAGTTTTCTGCTGTTCCCTTCATAGATTTACTAAAATTCTGTGTTTAATCACTCAGTTCATTACAACTGAGTCAAAACCCAGAGCTGTACCTAGACATTTTATTGAAGCGTAACAAAACCAAAAGCAACCTGTGGAAGCCAATAAAACAACACCTGTGGGCTAATGCCACGCTATCAAGAAAAGAGAGTTAAAATTAAATATTTATTTCTTAAGTAAATTCTTAGCCAATTCAATCTACAAAAATGATAAAGCCCAATATAGCTGACAGGAATTAGTGGTTCTCTCACCACAGAAATAATAATTTTAAAAAGCATAATTCTAAAACTCTGTACTACGGTACTGTTTTAATATGACCCACAGCATTTAAAAATCTTGGGAGGGGAGAAAGCCCTTTGGTATTAGCACTTGATTACTCACCAAATTCGTAGGTGTTTATTTATTTGTGACTTTTGTCTCTAAATGCTTAGAAAGGCACTTTAAATCTTTATAATATGACTAACAGATCGTTGTCTGTGCAGGCTCCACTCTATAAAATTGCCACTTTAACATGCAGGTATGATGGGAGGTACCGCAATTGAGCTATCAGTTCTTGCCAATATCAGCATCCAGGTGATGGTGATGGTGTCAGTGTCTTCCAGCTTTGTGAACGTGCACACTTCTACCATTCTGCAGCCACCAGAGATGTAACCAGAGATTTTGTTTGATTTCAAGTTGTCTGCGTTCATATGCAGGAACTGTGGCAGGGGAGGGCTTGGAGAAGTACAGGGTGAAATGGTGGGGCTGGGACAGGGGTTAGCTGTGTTTTGCCTGTGTCTCCTGGTACCTTTAATTAACAACACTGGTAATGGTTACTCCCTTCATCCTCTTCATTTTTGAAGCAGTACAAATATCCTCGAGTTCTTGCCAATCTGCAGTTTGTCTGTGTGCTTGAGACACATGAGAAAATCGCTATCTTCCCGACATGCGATGTCTGTCCCTCAGCCTCCCTCAGCTTGGAGTCAGTATGTCTGCTGACATTGAGCAAATTAATTCAGCCACTTTGTCCTCATCTTCTGCTGTATTTACTTCAGTGGAAACTGAAGCTAAAAAGCTCAAACATTGGTAACTGCTGGCAGCTTTTCTTTTATGTCTCATGCCTGAATCAGATTCCCTGCTGGGTTTAGCAAGTTTTGTCTCATGGTTTTTCTTCCCTATGTGGATAAAGAAGGGACAATATTATGAAACCATGGATACTACCTATATATGTGTATATTTATCCTTTAAAAGAAATGAATGCATCATATACTAGTGCATAAATGGCACAATAACGTGTCTGTCGTATGCCTAGTAGGAACAGCATAGGGAACAGTATGATGAGATTCCTCTCTACAAATTAATTTAATTCATCGCCTTCCCGTAAGAATCAATACTGTGTCAGAAAGTACTGTTTAGTCTTCATAACTTTTGTTTTAGTATGTTACATCGTACTTCAGATTGCTGACCATAATTTTCTTATTTGGGAGTTCTTGTGACATGGACAGAAAGTACAGAGACAACTAACTTCACTACTAAAACATAGTGTCTTGGTAACATTTGTGTGATTTGATGACATTTGTGCATCTCCAGTAGGTCAAAATTGAATTCAGTAGGGAAGACAGAGTGCTGTGAGCCTCTTCAGACAACTGAAGTGAATAATTCTTTCATATTATTTTAAAACGGGTAACGAGGTTTCCCTTTTTTCTGAAGTTTGTGTGACAGTAGAAAAGCACTGTTATATACAAAGGGTTTTTTCTTGAGTGAATGAAATTTGCTACCATTATTTGGGAAACGTGCTTTCATATTTCTCATAGAACAATATACTGCTGGTATTGCTGTCTTGTATTATAGATATTTCATATTTACTTACTTGATAAAAAAGTGTATCTTTAGAATCTGCTTAAAAACAGAGAGTAATGAGTTACATCAAACGTACGCATCCTACCTCAAACAAGCCTGTTTCAAGAGCTGCTGAAAATCACTAATGTTCTCTTGAAAGGCACAGCACTAATGTTAAATTAATGGGAAAAAAGCATGTAAACTTAAGAAAACAATATCTTGACTTGAATGTCTACCAAACAGATAAGAGACTTCTATTAATGATGTAAATTCTACATCCCTCTTTGCACGTTCTGAGGAAGAGCAGCAATTACCAGGAGCTGAGGGTAGGTAGGTAAATGCAGAAGCAGCAGTGTTTTAGAAGTCCTGCTGTTGCCACCATTTGTGCTTTTTAACACTTGCCTAGTTCGATTCTCTTCAAGTACTTACTCAGAGTCAGCAACAGAACTAACGTGCTCACCTAGAGCACAGGAGGTTTCTTGGTTTCTCGGCTCTATTGCTGGAGCTTGCATGAAGGGGCCACAAGGACTGTGCTCAACTAGTAGAGCCAAAGACAGGCTTAAAGGTGACTGAGTACACACACTCCTGAAACGCAGTTCTGTGAGTCTGGAGATACATGTCAGTGCATAACCTAAAGTCAGAGGACCTGCTGTCTTTCAATGTAGTCTGAATCTCTTAATCCTCCATCCAGCCTGCTGATGCATGCAGGAATGTGAGTGAGTTCAGGGCATGGGAGGGAGGAGATGGAGGAGATGTTTCAGGTAGTCTGGGCAGTAGTTTGCTTTATGGTTTTTTTCACCTTATCCACACTTACTTCAGTTACACTGATGAAGATTCTCTTAAATTGAATATGCTGGTATAAAATTAATCATATTAGTAATATCCCAATATTCATGTAGTAATTATACCAGTTCATGTATCTCTATTTTTTGTAGTATTTCTGATCTTTGTGATGCCAAAAGTTCTCCCCAGCTGAATTGATGTCCTCTGAATTTTGTGGTGGTGGAATATTTTTCTAAGTACAGTGTTGGGAACATTAAGTAGAATTTAAAAGTTTTGATAGCTTTTTACTTTGGAGTCTTCTATGTGTAACATAACTGCACTTCATTCTTTTTCGTGACCTGTTTGTGAAACACATATATATTTTTTTTTTGTTAAAAACCAGTAGTTTGACTTTGGAGTAGGAAAACAGCAACACTTACTATGGAAAATATTTTCTGGTGGGAATTATACTTCTAAAGTTTTAATAATGTTTTCATTTTCTGAAGATCTAGTACAATACTATGTTCAAACAATATTTTCTATGTAATTCCCCGTTAAAATGCCCAGGCACTGTAAAAAAAATCCACCACCAAAACCCCCCACTGGGGAGGAAGAAATGACATTGCATAAAAAAATTAGATTAATATACACACTTCCTTAAAAAGGTCAGGGAGTTCAGCTCTCCATTTGATTTAGGTGGATACCAGGTGAAATATAGCAGCTGATGGTACTTGAAAAGCCCACCTGAACCAATGAGTAAACTAGGACTTTGATGTCAATCAGTTTGACTAGAAAAAAAATCACCTAATGTGACTCAGAGCAAAATGTACTTGGCTTTGCACAGTGGCCGAGAGTTCTCTATTGTTTGTACTGTGAGGAAAAGGAGGTTTTCTAACCCAAAGTACAACATCTCCCCTCTTGAAATTGCAAGAGCAATGCTGTTGAAAAGCGTATCTATTGTAGCATTTGCTCTCAGTAGCTTCTGGTTTCCTTCTTTTGCTTCGGGATATAAAGAAAAGCTGTGACCATAGATGCAGATTTACTGGTGGGAACCAGACACTTCTATTTTTCTTTCAGTATTTCCTGTTCTGTCCTCTGGCTTTGTTATGACGGGAGACATTGTCAGGCACCTAAGCAGAACTTGACCACTTGCTCAAGAGATCTAAGTAATGCAGAAATCTGCACATTGGCTGCTCAGCACGTGTGCAAAGAATCAGCTTTATCCAGACTTCTTTTGTTAAACATGTGAGCTGGCTACCTGTCCATTCAGTAGACACTCATGCCTGTAGTTTTTTTAATTCCTGTACCTTCCTTGGATCCCTGGGATTTTCCAGGTGGAAATACACACAGGATGTCCAGGCTCCTACATCCCCTGATGCAGCAGTGCAGCAGCCCTTCTCCTTCCCTCTGCCACTCGCACTGTGACTGTACTTGCCCTGGTTGCTGGCACAAGCTATCAGCAGGAATTAGGAATGATCCCCTTGGCTTTGCCAGGCTTTCAGTATCCCAAATACACACTTCCTCCTTCGCCCTCACCACCTTGTAGCATATGCCTTCTTTCTTCCTCTGTGTCTATTGATGTGGTCACCCCCGTAAGGGCCCCCTGGGCCAAATACTGCGGCTGTTTGGAATTATCTTTTGGGCACATGGGGAACCCAAGAATGTTTAAGGATTGGTTTTAAATTTGGCAAACAAATCAAAGGTGTAGCCACAAATGCCCCAGACCTGCACTTTGTCCCATAACCTATAAAAATAAATACCAAGGTCATAAGGAAATATACATGAAAATCAGTTTCCTTCCCTAGACTTGTGGTTGTTACTGTCAATGTTGATACCTCCAAACTATCTCAGGATTCCAGGAACCTCCTGTGTGTCAATATTATTTAGTTTCTATAGGAATAGTTTGTGTGACTCAACAAGGAGCAGTAGATCAAATATTCCTCCTTGCTATAGTTATTTTGAGCCACTCTCCTAATTTCCAGAGGTTGGAAGAGTTTATTGAGGCAAATGTAATTTAAATAGTTGGTCTCCTCCAACTTTGTCAACAACTTGATCTCTGGTTGGCCTAGGGCAAAGGGGAATGCCTCAAAAGTGTAAAGCCACATTAAGATGGATTGTAGCCAATGTCTTACCCTCTCTATATGACATTCATTTTTGTGGAGCAATATTTGAATGCTAAAGAGTAATCAGAATGATATCCTGTACTGAAGTGCTCTGGGTAGCAATAGAATTCAGACTGTGACAAGAAATTTACTCTGTGTGTTGTCCCTAAATACTTCAACTGTTTCCTTAAAATGTGTTTTGGCAGCTAGGTTGTTCAGCTTAAAAACTGCTAAAGGAGTTTAAGGGGTTTCTTCCTTGGCTTACAAAAACACATCCTATAAGTAGATTTTCCTATTGTGAAAGCCTATGTCAATTAATTCTTCCAATTAAGCCTCAATAGCATATACTCCGTGAGAATTTACATTTGTGCATTACACATGGGAATTACAGAGTAATTTAATGGACTATAACAGTCCTCAGCCTGCACTGACATCGAAGTTGTGTCCTTTCTCTTCCCCTGTGTTTATTGGCAGCTTTTGGTTCCACCAGCCATGCCGAGGCAATGTCGACTCTGAAGAGGCACTGCTGGGTTAACACCAGTATTATTTTGGCACGTTTGGAGCAGTCTCGACAAAGCTTTATGATAGTTATTCTGGTCAATCTTTTTTTCTTCTCGTAGCTCTTCAGGGTTCTATCTTCAGACCTTATTAGTTTTTTGTTGGTTTTTTTTTGCTGGTATCTAGGTCACAGTAGCCTTTTAACATATAGATATACCGTGTGGGTGACAAGGCTTCCTTTCTGAGCTGTCCCTTCCAAAGCTGGCTTGGTTCCTGCAGTTTCTCAGCTGCTGTGATGACTTGTTTCTGAATTTGGGCCAAAAAAATGCACAATATTTTGCTTTACTGAGTTTTTTGACAAAACATAAGCTTTATGTGTGGAAGCCACTATCATGCTGGACTAGCTCTTTCTTCACAGTCCCTTTGAGGATAATTTTTCCATTTCCTGTCACTACAGATTGCACTCTTGGAGGCAGTTTTAAATCAGTAATGTCTTTGATGTTTTTCTTTTACCATGCCAGAAACATTCCCAGAGTGACACTGATGCTCTCCCAGGCTGTCCAAATGTGTATTCATGGCAGGCTTCCGCTAAGCTGCTCTAACACTCTTCCGCTCTGTTTGCTCGCTTGCCAGATGTGAGTAAGCTCCAGCTAATTGAAAATACCAGATTTTGAATAGGTTGCAGTTAATTCAAAATGCTATGCCCAGATTGTATATGTGGGTAAACATTATGTTGCTAAACTTTAACCATTGCATCACTCTTCTGTGAAAACCAAAGGACAGAAACCTTTCTCAGATGTTTTGAACTTTTCCTTCTCAGGCTTCCAATGCCCTTAAAGAAAAATGTTCAGTGGATCTTTCCAAAGCAAGCTGAATGCATCTGCTGTAACTGGAGGTCAGGCAGAATAAATGAACTAGTTGTTTTTAAATGACAGCTGAAAAGGAGGTGCTAGCATCCTGAATTGTCTTCTGTCAGTGCTCTGGAGCTGCATACCTAGGGATGGGAGAAATTAATTTTCTGTCTGTCACTGTAAGAGTTTGTTTTCTTTTGCTTGTGTCCTCCAGCATGCTAAACTGGAATTTAGACTTTTTTGCCCAATAGAACTTCTGTAGTTATGGCAAAAACACCTTAGAAAATATATTTAGTTTTGTTCTCATTGCTTGTACATCATATACTTTGCAGTATTTCTGTTCCCTTTATATTGAAGCTGAGTGAGGCTGTGTGCAAAAACCAGGTGTGAATACTTGTTACTTGTTACCCCTGAGTAACCACATTACTTGGGGTTGTTATCAGAACAACTGGTTATAAAAAGAGAGCAAGATTCAGGTGAGCATTCATTTTAAACTACAGCTGCTAGATGTGGCAACTGCGTAATTCAGAAACAGCATTCCCCTCCCTCCCCTCCCCAAAATACCAGGAAACGTAGTATATTTGTTATGGAAATTATGTTTTGCTACAGGGATTAATTATGTGTCTTTTCCTATGCCCTGTCTCTTTGGGACCTGCCTGCACTGTTTCTTTCTTCTCTTGAAAGAGACTTGATGGAACGATGGAATTGGCTTTGTGATCTGTTGTAGGGAAATGGGCCGTGGTGATGTCTCCACTGTTAGTTTTGGATTCTTACTGTTTGTTCATAACAGTTCCCTTCTCTATCCTACCACTAGTCCGGCAGCAGAACTCTCAAGCAGTGCATTGACAGTAGCTAGCCTAGACTCTGTGTTTAAAAGGGAGAGACAGAGGTTACAACAATAAAGCACCAACACACCTTTTGGGTGAGAAACCTGAGGAGCTCATGTGTTTCCAAAGTCAGAAATCTCACATGCCAGTGCTGATGTTGTAGAAGGAGGATTATCCAAAGATTATGGCTTATAAAACAGCAAATACAGGGCTCTCCTGCATCTTCAGTAAAAGCTTTCTGTGTCTAGGGTTTTGGATAGTCATGCTACATTGGGTTCTCTGCATGTGCTGAAGTCATAGCACCTTGTGCCTTCCACGATGATACTTGAATTAATGACAGCTTTAAGTATTTGGGAAAGGATGTTGTGAAGAATTTAGAAAAGCCTGTTCCTTTTAGTATAACTAGATTAATCCATTAATATTGTATGATTCAAGCAGAAAACTTGAGTTATCTGGCAGCACGGAGGCTCCAGGCAGGAGGGTGTGTGCTGGGGCCGTACAAGGAGGTGGAAATGGCAGAAGAAATGACTGAAACTATTAGACCAAGGGGCTGACGTCAGTCCTGAACAGAAGGGTGAAAATCAGAACATTGATATTGGGGTTTAATTGTTTCAAAGATGGGAATATGAGTCAACAATATTTTATGGCATGTGGATCTAGTTTCCTTCCTCTGATGAGGTAAGTTTGGTTCATTAAAGCAATTGTTTACGTACCACAGAAACTGCCTTTTGTAAAGCACTGAACTGCGTGTTATTGTGATTAGAAGTCAACACTATCTGATATTGATTAGGGCAAATTAGATGGATTTAGGAACTTGGTAGCTGGTATATATCGAAGTGGTGTCATGCAAGATTTATCTATTGAACAGAAGTATTTCAAATGGGATTTTGCAGAGATCAGTTACAGGTCAGCACTGTTAAACACTATTTCATAAAATACTGGAAAAGTAAATATAAAAGCAGGGCAAATAAAATTTATGTATGACATAAAGCATGTCAAAATACTGAGAAAAGAGCAGCCAAGCTAAGCAATATGGATTTCTTAAACTGGTAGGATACAAGCAAAAGCTGACTTTGGATGCTAGGGTTCCTGCCCAAGAGTCTGAGATGAGAAACTGCACAGGCTGGGGACGCATGGCTGCTCCTGTGCCATACAGTCCTCTTCCCTGGCATGCTGGTTTGTCTGAGCAGAATGAGGAGCTGACACTGCTTCTGGGACCTGAGTCAGTATCCCTGCACACATGCTGGGTCTCCCTGATCTGCCACGAGCGAGGTGGAGGTTAGCTGTTGTTTCATCAGAGCCATTTCTATTAGCACAGTATGAAAGTAATATTTCAAGATCTTAAGTTGGAATTTACTTATCAGCACTAACTCTCAAAAGCAAGAGAACACAAGGGTAAAATTCATTATGGGAAGCTAAGTCTGCAGAGATTACAGTAGTTGCACAAACTGAGCAGAAGAAAAAGGAACTTTGAGCTGAAGGTTGATACTCTGTTTTCCAGGAGCAGTATGAGCTAAGGATGTAGTACTATAAAATTAAAATATTTGAGTTGCCAGGATCTATAACAGCCTTAGTATAATTTTGTACATGTATATACATATCATATGTGTATGTCTATCTGCCTGTTCTCTCTTTATCACACAACTGGTATCAAATTTTACAAAGAACAGAAGGAATTTCAGAGACTTCAACCCACTCACTGGCTTGTGCAGTCATTTTCATTAGGGTAGGTCCATCCCGGCACTGGAAGGAGGGGCCACAGGTCTTGTTCTCTCTACATCTTTTGTGTTGGCACCATTGTGCAATATCAGGTGCAGAGCTTGTTTTTAAGGCATGGGGGTGGCCTGGAGGACCCAGCTTCTCCCTTGTGAGAACTGAAAGGGGAAGGTCAGTAGCTGTGGAAGAGGAGCAGGATTTCATATCATCCAGTCCCTCCCCGAGCTGTGACCTAGCGCCTCACCTGTGCATGGCCTTTGGAGGCTCGGTTCTTTTCTGCTGCCCCACCACCTGTAACAGTGCATCCTCCCCAAGAAGCCGAGCATCACACTGGCTGTGACTGACAGGGGCACGGCTCCTCAGGGCAGCCCGTGGGGTGGGAGATAACCAGATCCAAGGTACATCGTTGCTGCTGCTGCAGGCACTGGAGAGTAAACACAGATGAGCCCCAGAGAAAGGTCTTTTCTTCAGCCACTTGCAACACTGAATGGGTTGGGGCAGATTTAAACTTAATAATCTGGTTGTAGCATTTCTCCTTCCTGGTGTAAATAGGTGAGTTAAGCAGAAAATAAACTAGGAGAAGAGAAGGCTGAGAAAAATGCAGAAAGAGCAGGTTGATTGCAGTGAGAAGCAAGCATAAACATATGGCTTTTTCCAGCCTCCCCAGATGTGGTTCCCACCTAGGTGTAAATTACAATAACAGATGGGTAGTTTGTGAAGTAATTTTCTGGAGAAATTAAAGTACTCACAACTGGACAGTTAGGAAGTACTACTATTAACAGGTTTAAAGTCCTGTAACTATCACTACCTGATGGGCAACTGGGGGAGCACACTGGGGTGCTGGCTGAGCCCCGGCAGGATTGTAGCTCCCAGCACACTGGGGAGCTTTCACACCCATGGCTCCCACTGCAAGACTTGCTCATCTACCCTGCAGATGCCAGGCACAGTGGCTGGAATGTAGCTGGTGACACAAAGTTGTCTCAGCTATCTCATCAGTGCTTCAGTGGCTTTGAGCACGTTGCTCTTTATTTCTACAGCGACATAACTGGTACTGCATGTGTATCTTGTAACTGCCAGCAACTGTGTTTGCAGGTACCGTGAGACTGGTTTATGCACTGTGGTCTGAAGCGGTGTCTGCTCTATTTTATGAGATTTTGTTACTGGACTTCGAGGTAGCGGGACCGTGGGCAAGGAGCTGGGATGAAGGTGGAACAGCACTCTGATGACAGAAACAACTTATTTAGCATCTGGGTGATAGCAGTCTATTACTGTGCTGCCTAATGCACAGCATGCTGAAATGACTCTTGTATTTAATGATAAAATGCAGTGTTTCTTCTCCTGTGTCTTGAGATAGGTAGCTTTTTCTGTTGCTCATGTATGATTTACATGCCCCTCTTGTCACTCTACAGGCATTACTGTGGTGCTCTTGTTTAGGCAAAGAGATTATTCCAACATTTAGTTTACAGAGAACCACTCGGGGATTGCATTATATTTGTTATCATCTAGCCCTGCAGTCTTTCCATAAAATCCAACTGCAGCATGGAGATATGTCTAGCACATTTTAAACTCGGCAAAGTCTTCCATACATGAAACAAATTAAGCTCTAATGTTGCATCCCAGGCTATTGGACTGGTGGGAGACCAGGATTCTGCAGCTGCACTCTATGGGAACGTTGCTGCCTTTTGGAGGGGACATGTAGGATGATGCATTATATAGCCGATGTATGTTTGAAACTGTGACATATGAAGTACCAGGGCCACAAAAAAAGGTGATATTTCAAAGGACAGGCAGGCAGCAGTATGGGTTGAAATCAAAATGATGACAGCTTGTAACTTTGTTCTGTCTCAGCAGGAATAACTAGCTAGCCTGGGTGCAAATGCAAGGGCGTTATGACATTGTCAAGCTCAACATGGATTGCAGAACCCACCAAAAAATCCTGATAACTGGGCAATGCAGCTTGTTGCTGCTTGATGCACACCTTCCACACCCGGGCTGGCCTGGTTAAAGGCAGACATCCCCAAGAGAGCACATCTGCTTCATGTGTACCTAATGTGTGATCCCACAGGACTGCTTCAAATGCCAGCCATGAGAATGAAATGCCAGTACCTGGTGCCAAGGACTAGTTCAGCTCTTGGCCCTCTCTGATAAGATCTGTGACTATTGTTCTGTAAAACACAGAAATGATGCTTCGGCAGTTGCATGTCACTCAGAACACTTTGTCTCGTTTCTGCTGCAGACAGGTCTCACTTGCATGTTGGTGACTGAGTGACTCCTCCAGGTTTTTTTTCTGACTGATTGTGTCCTGTCAGGAAACAGCTTCATAAGTGTTCACACGCTTTCTGAGAGCAAAAGGTTTGTTAGAAAGAGCTGATGCTTCCCTTCTCATCTTCCACCACCTGATAAGTTGCTTCATGACTGTCACATAACTGCTCCAACTATTTTCTTATTTTTGGAAGAAAATGTAAACATTTGCCCCTCTCTTCCCCCTTCTATTTTATGCAAAATAGATTTTGGAATAGCTTTTCAAGGTTACAAATTGCATGTAGGCCAGTCTCACTCTTTCATGTTATGTTTTCAATTTTGCTCTTAGTGCATTATCCACTCACACCCTTGTATATTGCACCGTGTATTTAATAGCACACCTTACACTGAAAAGAACGTGTATTTAGGAAATGTAAGTCCTCTATTTGTAATCAAAAGGCAGTAGCTGGTTTTTTTTACTGGTCCGAGGTTGTTAACTTATGAAATATTTTCTTTCTATCTTTCTCTTCCAACCAGTTATTCTTTCTGAACAAAAGCCAAAAGGACACCCATGGATCCAGTGTCGAGTCTGAGACACTGAAAGCTGCATCTCTTCTCTTCCTAGTTCACAGAAGAGTGCAATCTTTATTATTGATTAAAAATTCCAAGTAAATTCCCAATATTCTTTTTCCTTGTTTTTCTTTTATGCAAGTTTCTGTATGATAAACTTAAAAGAGGCATTACAAAATCTTGAGTCTTTTTTCGAATAAGTCAAACCAGCTTAAAGAGTTTGAGTAATGATGCTTTGTTTGTGCAGGCATATTGGAATATAACTTCAGTGTAAAATAAAAATAATCTGGTGGTCAGGTGACCTTTCCTTTCCAATATGAAAATGGAAACAGCACTTCAGTGTACATTTTACTGTCATGTAAAAATACAGTGAGTGGTATTTTGGAAAATCTTTTACCTGGGGTTAGGGTAGTTGGATTATAAATTTGGTAGAGAACTCAAATATAGAATTTCCATAATTTACACCTTATCCAGCACAGCACCAGTAATTCTGTAGGCTTCCCAAATGTGACAAAACCCACGGCTGGGTCTGATGTTCCCACATCATACCCCTAGAGAAATGTAGGTGTCTGATCGTGTAAGAGATGCACACTCACAGGTGATGCCATGCTATGGAAGCTCCCCCCTGAGCTCAGCCTTCTCATGCCAGCTCCCGCAGCGTCCCATGGCCCGTCCAATTCAGCGCTGCTGCTCCAGCTGCCGTGCTCTGTGCTGGACACCCCAAGGGCCAGGAAATTGATGGTTCTGCTTGCCAGCAGATTCCTCTTCAGAGAGGTTTGAGATGGGCATGAAATGGATACAGACTTGACAGGTCTGTATTCCCTATCCAGTAAGTGGCTTTTTCATTTGACAGAAGAGTCTGTCTGGAGCCTGGTAACCACTTTCCAAAAAAATTTTCATTTAACTAGAAATTTTTTGTTTTTGAGAAATTTACGTTTCCATTTCCAATGAAGGAAAAAGAAGATTTCCCAGATAGCTGGGAAAATTTTCCCAGATAGCACCGAGCCTGAGCATCCCTTACAATCCCATCATGCCAGACAAAAATCCGTTATACCCTACAAACATATCAGATTTCTGTAGCTGCCACGTCTCACAGATGGGCTTTACATGACACCCAGCTGGCCCATGGGTTAAGGCTTATTGCAGATACACTAGGGAATGAATGTCCCACCATAAGGGGACCAAGCAGAGAAGACCCCAGTCTCTCAGAGAAGCAGCTGGAAAGCCCGTCTGTCCCCACAGTGGCGATGTCCGCGCTGCTCATCCTGGCCAGGTGTTCCTGGCACAGACCAACCCGCCTCTACGACTGGCAGGCGGCTGTAACGACGCTTGGCAGAGAAACCAGGTGGTGAATGGCCGTGGGGTCTGCACCCCGCCTTGCCCCTCGGCAGCCAGGCTGGCGTGCTGTGCTGCAGACCGATAGTTTTGGCACTTTCACTGACTACAAAAAATAAAAAAGTTTCTGTTTCTGTCTGTTTTTCAAGTATTTCTTGCTAGTTGCCTTCTAGGAGCTGTAGCCTGGCCCAGGGAACTGTTGTGTGTGTTAAAAGTATGAAGGGAATAACACAGCAAACTCGGCAAAATGCTCTTTCCCATTTCCAGCGTCCTCTGTGCTTTGCTGGATCTGTCAGTCTCTCCTGCAGGAAACATAGCTGTGACTCTGGAAGGGTTTCAATTATCTTCTTGTTTGCTAGAAATAAAAAGAAACCTCAAGCTGACATGTTTCTGAAGAAGAATCCCAAGGGATACATACTTCATACCACAGAAACCAGAAAGAAGAAGAAAAGAAAAAGAAAAATAAAGAAGAATTCCTAACTAGCTCCAAAGCTTTCACTGGCCAAACCAAGGGGAACAGAACATGAGCAGCTTTGGTATCTGTTTACTGAGGTCCTACTGTCACCCATGTCTTAAACCCTTAGTATTGCACATGCTGTGGCACCGTCCTGCCATGCTAATGAGCTGGCCTGTCGTATCTTCAGGGGCCCAAGAAGGAAAAAAATCAGAAGCAGAGTTTGTAAATATATGTACAACTTACTGAAGGAACACACGGGCCGCAGGGAGCTGTGCACCGTGGGTGATTATAGAGAGGTCACAGTTTACCCCCTGAACAGTCTCCTCGGGGTTTTAACCGGGAAAGCGTATCTCACCAGCTGCCATCATTACGTGAGTAACCACAGACCAGTACACAGCCCTCTGCTTTTCCCTGCAGGTTAGCACCACTGCTCTCCGAAAGAGGAGGAAGTTCTGCCTCTCCCAGCCTTCCTGAAGGCATCGTCCCGGGATAAACCTTGAGCCTAGACAGCCCTTGAGCCTGACAGTCTGTTACTGCCATACTTCGGGAGCAGATATGACAAGATGGGTTGAGTCAAGAAACAATTTAATAGGTACATAACCCTCTGTAAGCAAGATGAGTACTGGGGAGAGGTTTCAGGTTGTTGCAAATAACTTTGAAAAGAAGCCATCGTGCAGCCTGTGGCTCTAGTGCAGACCTTCCCCATCGCTGCTTTTATTCCTTTTATTCATGTGCCATAGACAGAAAAAAAAAGTGCTTCCTCCCAAAATTTTTCTTTCATAGAGGTGTTTTTTCAGACTTTGGGAAGCCATAATGTACAGTGTATGGATCACCCGAAGCCCACAGAGGTGAGGTTAATGTCAGCAGTATCACCTTTGCCAAACAGTTCAGTAACCTGTCAACAGACAAACAGCTGGGGTCAGCCCCGCCACCACACCCCAGCCCAGAGCTAATGGATGATTGATTGCTCCTGTTGATGGCCAAACAGCAATGTGTTGCAGATATCTAAGAAGATCGGGGTAAGAAGCTGTCTTTTGTCCTTGTATCAATAAGCAGTTTAAGCTTACACACATGTCCCCACCCTCCTGTGCGGATGAGCAGCAGCTCCAGCGGATGCTCTAGGACAGGGACACCTAGTTACTGAAACCATTGAGGCTGTTGCTCGGGTAAAGGCAGTGCACTGGGCCAGCCAGGTGCTCCACGTCTCTTTCAGAGCTGGTCACTGGGGCATTATACTGAGAAAAGACTTGAAGAGGAGAAGGATGTTGTGAATTACTTTTTGAAAGGGATGTGGGAGATGCTACAGATCTGGGACCACAGTGAGGTCTGGTGCAAGATTTCCTTGTGGTCTCGATGTGGATTGAAGCATTATTTTTTAAATAACCCTGATACAAGATCACATTTTCAAATGTTGCTGGGTGACTCTCCTGGTGATTTTTACTGTTGAGAAATCTAGTGTGGATTTTGTTGGACATAGCCGTTACATGTAGTTGCTCAAGTAAAGAAGTGGAAGGTGGTTGGTGTGATTGAAGATTTGAGTCGTGCATGGAGTGGATTTCTCTGAACTGGAACTTCACCTGAGATAACTGTTAATATTGTAAGCCTTGTGAAATAATTTTAAGTAGTAGTGCTCAACATACATAAACAGCTAAAGCTTTGACTCCCCCTCTGCTCTAAAATCCTGTGTTTCCGATATTGTAGTCACGAGATATTGCTCTAGGTCTGTTGATTCACTAGGAATGCACTTAATTTCTTCATTATTGAATGACCTCAAATGTAGTGCTTCATGTAAGAATAGGCACTAATCTAGCACGCTTCTGCTTAGCCTGGGACAGATGATGGCCTCAGAGCAACCTCTGCTGCTACCCTTCCAATTCCAGGCTTCCGGCAGAGTACAAATGAAGAATGAAGGCATCTTTTCTTTCCTTTTTTAAAGTGCAAGTCACCTTCAAGCACCTGCCTTCTGAAGGGGAGGAGACAGGTCTTTGAAACATGGCTTCTTTTATTTGCATATCTCTTAAGATTAAAGAAGGGCAAGTTTTACTAATTTTCTTTTTTTTTTTTTTGGTGTGTAACTGAAGTATTTTTAGCTACTTCAACAACAGAAGTAATTATTTTATGCAAAATGAAATCAGAATGTAAAAGTTTTTATGTAAATTCTGATGCTTCATTTTAGAGTCAATGTTTCAAGTAATAAAATTTCCTCTTAGCTTTTTCTTCAGTCAATTTCAGTGCCAAAGCATGCAGAAAGCTTACATGCTGCCACAGAAAGCTGAAAGAAATAGGGATTTTTTCAGGAAATAAAAGTTTCCTTCACAGCTTGGCCTTGCTCACACAGATTTCTAAGCATTTTAAGTTACTCTGACACCTTCAGGCTGTAAAAAACACATACCCCTTTAAAACTCTCCTGTTTTCCCCAACCTATGAGCTCCCAAAGTAAACAAAATTGTTTTTTTCTTCTGTAAATGTTGTAATTCTAACACTGTTTTAAACTCAAAACTCCCTTTTTGAAATGAAAAGGGAACTACCTCCAGTTTTCAGGGACAGCTGGCAGTATTTCCAAATTAATGAAAATACGTGCTGCAGCATTTTCCATGAGGGGTTGAACAATTTTGTCCACTTCTTCCTTCAATTACACCCTCAATATTACTGGGAGAGAGGGAAATAAAAGGTGTTTAAGCAATAGAGGAAAAAAGAGAAGAAATAAAAGTGCATGTTCTTGCCAGAATAATGGAACCCCAAGGACAGTGACTACATTTTCCTACCTGTAGGTCAGCTTACAGGCAGAAGAGTTTTCTTAACAGTTAGATTTAATTAAACTTTTTTTTATATTTGCCATTAATTGAGCAGTTATTTCCATCTCTGTAATTAACATGGATTATGCCAAGATATTGTGTAACATTTTGTAGACTTTTTAACTGAGAAATTTTTTTAATCGTTCAAGCACTTCTAATTCTGTTTAGAATTAATCAAAGTGTGGAGGCGAATTACAGTCACAGATCTTTTGGTTTTCCACTTCTTAGAGAATAGTGCAGTCTGGTTCACAAGGGAAAAAGAGAAAAGGAAAAGAAAAATAAAATTTCTATCTTTTTGCATTTCTCTGCTCAAATGAGTTAGAAGGGTCATAGCACTCCTGTGAAGTTAAATAAGAAATAGAAAAAAGCTAAAAGATAACCAGCCAGCCTCTATCCACCAAAGATTTACAAATATGAGTATGCTTAGCCAAAATAACCGAATAGCCAAACTTTCTCTGTTACCCCTACTGCATCTCCTGCTGGCTCCAGGGATCCTGCTGGTGGAGATCACTGGTTACAGAACACAGGCTGATGATCTGGTTCTATTTTTCCAGTGGCAGATGTGCTACTTTCCTGCTGTCTGACCACTTCACTCTTAATTCATGATCCAGCCAAGGCTACGGAGGAGTTTGTTCTTTCCTGAATCACATCAGCACATCTTAAAGACTAAAACAAATTGATTTCCTGCAGTAGTTGCTAAGATGATGCCCAATTCTACAGAAAAATAAATATCTGAAGGTGAGAATCAGCTGGTAAATTGTGTGAGCTGGCAATCAATGTTCACTTTACATTCCCTGGAGAAAAATAGGCACTGACAGGGCACAATTCTTGAAGCAGATACCTAAAACAGGTGGGCTGAGCTGAGCCCTGGAAGCGCTGGTTTCTCCCCACTGTATGCAGCAGCAGTCTACAGTGCCTAGCTGGGAAGCGGAGGCAGCTGCTTGGTGGGTGTCTAGAATGAGCTGTTTCCTGTCTCAGAAGACACTGCTCTAGGGTAAACTGTCCCCCATGTACACAGAGTTCATTATTCTTCTGCTACTTGCAACACAAGTATTTGAGAGCTGACTTAACAAGTGAGTTTGAACTGAATTCCTCCCCACCCCGGCACAGTATAGCAGGTATTAAATGCTGTTTGAAAGAGCAAGGAGCTTGGCAGGGCAATGGTTTTCCTTTGCCTTGGGTTGACGACTTGCTCTGCAGATCCCATCTGGGAGGGCAACAAGAGCAGCAGTTGGAGCAAGGGAGAGCAGAATAATGGTGGCGTGGCCTGGCATGATAAAGCCTCCTTTCCTTCTTTCCTGTGGATCTCCTGAAGCTGCCATTTAAAGACATTTAAAAAGCTACACCAGAAGAGTGTTTATGGGTAAAGGCGACAAAGTCCTTGGGAAGAAGGCTCTAGTTTCAGGAGGTTCAAATACCACTCAGCACCAAGCCTTGGGTAACAGGGGACAATGGAAGAATGGGGGAGACATAATTCCTTTAGAGTAAATAAAAATTTGACTGTCTTATCTTCCATCTGCTGGTCTTAAGCTAGAATCCTTCAGATACTGTTAAAATAATTTTCAGACCGTTAGGGAGGGGAACCATTTGAATATTAGAGTTAAACTGAATTGAGCAAGGCTATTTGCATAGTTGGGAATCTTAAAATGACTAAGGCTCTGCAGGACTGGATCCTTCCTACAAGACAAATACTGGAAAGAGCTTTTATATGTAAAGTCCTAAACAAAAATTCAGAAGTTATCCACTCCAGCCTCTTACATATTTTACAGGTTTATCTTCTGCACTATTTTAAGTATATTATCTAATCTCCCTTTAAGTATTTCCTTTTCTGATATCTCAGGAGTTTCCTTGGCAGACTGCTCCATTGATGAATAACTCTTATTTGGAGGTTTGTCGTCACATCTAATCTAAATTTGTTGTTTTATGTGAACATTCTCCATGGACAGCCATGACCAAGTCTCTCTCTTTCATCTTGTTTCTCTCAAAAACTCCTTAAAAGTTCCATATTTTGTTTAAACTAGATGTCTTTTCCATCTTGTTGCTTGTATCTTGCAGCTTTCTTAATGTTCTTCATCTTTGCTGCTTTCTCATCTTCACAGCGTGAAGGTCAAAGGATATCCTAAATGAGACCTCAGCTGTCATATGAATATGTGTTTTATTACCTCCCTGCTCTTAAATTCTTTGCATATGTATTCTTTATACACCAGTAGTAGTTCTGATTTTCATTTGTATAGACACAAAGTCTAAAAATGCATTACAACTAGTTGTTTTCCATGAGTTTTGGAAAATAAAATAGTTTGCTGTGTACTGTAAGTACTGACTGGGACAGACTGCTTTTTATTGAAAACATTTGATTTTACAATATATATACATTCCTCCTTATGTGCTGTAGAACGACTTCCTTCCCCTCCCTGATCTGGGAACCCTGTGACAAAAGTTCCTCTTGACCAGTCCTTCAGCTTTTCTATGTAACAAGGACCTGTAAAGAAAAACTCACACTTTTTCCTTTAAATACTCAGAACTCCCAGAATGTAAAATTTTCCCTGATCTTTCCTGTCTTTCCCTAAGTTTTCGATGCCTTTATGCACACAGTTAGGCTCATAGAGTGTTTCTGCCTGAATATGGACTAAGAAAACTAAGCATCAAAATAGTACACGAAGTGTACCAACAAATAGTGTTTCAGTCAAAATCATCTGCTGATTATCCATTTTAATCACTATTTTGTTAGCCATGTGAATTATTTTTTCCATGGTCTTTGGCAAGCAGTCATGTCTGTGCATAGTCACTGCTCTGTGATCAGTTAAAGGGTCACAGAAGCACTTCTCTCTGGTGATCCCCTTATCCAGGGTCTGAGAAGCAGCAGTGTTCCTCTTCCAGAAACTGCAGAAGTGGTTACTGTGACTGAGCGTCAGTTTTCAGTACTTCACCACCTTTATTGTCAGGTAAAATGAATTAATTGGCAACAAATACCGTTGCCAAGCTGCAAGTCCTTGAGAAGTGCTAGGGAGAGAGTGTCAACAAGCCATGGGTTTCGTGCTGCCCTGACAGCCACCAGGGAACATGCAGTCCTGCGCTGCCTTTCCTGCCCACACCTGCTCCGGACCACCTCTCTGGACTCATTTAGGGTTTTCCAGTTCAAACAGTTTCTTCTGTCTTCTGCAGTATTACGTGGGATGCAATATGAAAATTCAGCTAACAGCAACTGTTTCACTTACAGCATCATCCTTGTGCTCCATGGATCAAGATCATGTTACGGATGTAACCGATCTGATAGTCAAGTCAGTTCAAATACTAATGAACATTTCTAACAACCCCATCACTAGCACAGAATGCTTAATACGGAAGGTGCTGTAGTTAAAGGCATCTTGAAAAGACTTTAAAACAAAGCTTCAAGCACAGCTGGTCAGCATTAGGCATTCCAGTGCTTGCAATCCCCTGTGTTGATGTTGACATGAAGACAGTTTCTGCTGTCTCGAGTCCTATGGCATTAAGAACTGAGTGTTTTCCTAATGTCCGTCTTAGTATGGGTGTTCTGGGTGTTTTTCCCCTGGACCCTAAGGAATTCCCACCGTTCTGAAAGCCTGTTTAATTGTCTGGTTTATTTTCTGAATGCCATTTTAATCCATCTCTAATCTTCATTAATAACAACATTATAATTACTTCATTAACTTTGCCAGATAAAGAATTTAAATTCTTCAGGAGCAAATAGCTTTTTGTTGGATCTTGTACTAATTGCTTCATCTAATGCCACAACCTTGAGTTTTAAATGTATTTAATGAAAACATAATGCTCTTGTTTAGCGTAGGCATGTTACCGAAACCCGGAGAACATGTGGTGCAAGGGTAAAGATAGTAACTTGTTGTATTACAGAGCTTTTAATGATGCATTTGGAAACATCAACGAGTAAGCTCAATTCATTTCCCAAGGGTGAAAATAATACCCTTAGACATCGGCCTTTAACTTGTTTTGACATCTTTGTTCTTGTGTAAAGGTTAAGTAATATGGTCAAATTTTATAAGTAATGCTTTATTAATGAAGTAAATTGCATTAGGGTTGTAAAATTGAACACCAGATCAGGAAATAATAAAAAGTAAAGGTTCTGTCATAAAGTTAACTGATCCGTACAGCTCGTGTTCCCCAGATAAGGTACGTGCTCAGCTGCCGGCAGTATGTGCAGTTGTGAGTTACTGCTTCTGAGTACTTTCAATTTTTAGTTTCTTCTTTCTTGAATACTTTAATTTACAGCCTGAAGGTTGAATTAGTGTGGGTTTTCACATTAATTCTGCTTTGCATTTGTTGGAAGAGAAGAATAGCCTATCAAAGCCCTGTGCCTTCTTTTAGCTGAGCCTGGAAACCACACGCTATGACTACACAGCTCGTGTCCCGAGTTGGTTGCTAGTGTACCTGCTAACGTGACATCTTGTGGTTTTGCTGATGTGCCTGTGTATATGCTGCTATAGTGGGGAAGGGGTGGCTGAGAGACAGCTTCAGCTGCTTCTCAGAGGTGTCATGGCCATGTAGGTACTTCTAGTGCATCTCAAGGTGAAGTCAAATGACATCCGTGGGCCACTGTGGAAGGTAATTTAGCATGACAGCTTTCCACGTTTCCATGAAATGAGATGGAAGCATTTACACAGGTCACTTTGAGGTATCTTCTGGAAGGCAAAAGCTGGTATCTAATGAGCAGTGAAGAGCTATTTCCAAAACTACTTCTCTGATGTGGGTCTCTGGGCATGTGCCTACATGTCAGGAATGAAAGGATTCCTCCTAGCATTTCAGACCTGCTCTATGGTGTTGCCCAGCCAGCCGGCTGACCCTGGCCAGTAGCTCAGTACCCACACAACTGCTTCCTCACTTCCCTCCTCTCTCCCCCAGCGAGACAGGGGAAGAAAACAGAAACTACAAAAGTGAGAAAACTCATGGGTCAAGACAAAGGCGTTTAATAGGCGAAGGTGGGAGGACGCACACCAAAGTAACACAGTCACCACCCTCCAAGGCAGACCAGTGCCCAGCCAGTCTCCAGACAATGGTCACCTTGGAAGACAACCCCCTTCTTCTTGCTCTGTCTTGGTTTCTATTGCAGACCATGACATGATGCGGTATGGAACAGCCCTTTGGCCAGTTTGGGTCAGCCGTCCTGCCAGTCTCCTCCCAGTTTCTTGCCCACTCCCAGCCTACTCATTGGAGTGAGGCAGAGTGGGGAAAAAGTCAACATTGCCCATTGAGGTGGAGCAAGCACTGTTCAGTAATAGCAGAACATTAGTGTGATATCAAAACAAAGTTTCAGCCACAAAGCCAAAACACAGCACCATGCCTTCTGCCATGAACAAGTTAACTCCATCGCAGCCAGAGCCAGTCAGCTGGGTTTCTCCAGCAGTCAGCTTGCTCAGAGAAAGCTGTACTCTACCCCAGGGCGTTTTGTTCGCAGCTTTTTTAGGTGTTAAACCAAAAGTCTGAGTGTTAATGCGTACCTGCAACTGTATCTTACAATGCAAAGTTAGCATTCTGTGTGTACAAATTATTTAATGGCAGTGCAGAAATAACACTTGTGGACTTGGAAACAGTGATACATTCAGGGTTTTAGGTTTCTAAGCTGACAGATCTTTTGACATGGAAAGAGAGATGCAATATGCCATTGCACATCTTTGAGGAGACTTGCATGTTGAACAAAGGTGGTCAGAACTGAATCTACCTTATTTGTAAGGCATTCACTGCTGCCATTCTAGCCAAGCACGGTACTTGAAGACTGGGTAACGTAGCTGAGAACAAACAATGAACTATTGAATGAATGGTCTTGTGCACCCCACAAGAACAGAGCGTGCATTGTGAGATGTTCGGTGATGCACATCTCTGAAGGAAACTGAAGATGTAAAGATGCAGAGACCAAGATGAGGTATGAAATCTTGTCCATATCAAAGGGAAAGGAAGTGTTGCCATTGCATGGAAGGAATTAGAGCCTCAAGAATACATTAACAGCTTAATTCTGAAAACGGTGGGGCAACAGTGCTGTGAAATGAAACTTGAGAGATCTCTGTTGCTTTAAACTCACCTGGCTAAATTTAGCTGATTTATTTAGTCACTCAAGTGTGGACAATTTCAACCTACAAAGAGCTTCAGAAGCAAACCTTATTATAGAGTAAAGATTCAGCAAAAGGAGGCTGCATGTGCTGTGTTCCAGTGTGAGTTTTTAACAGGGAAAAAATTCAAGGCAGATATTTAGACACTCATGGTAGGATTAGGGGCTAGCGTTATTTGTTTAATACACGGGAAATATATATTACGGAAATGTATGTATAGGAAATATATTTCTTGGTGTACAGCACTTATCTATTCCATTCAATCAAAATTCACCATGGAAATTTACACTAGGTTTCCATTTCTGGTACAGCAACGTAAACAGTGACAGACTGTGTATTTAAAAAATGGGCAGAAATGGGAGAAGGAAAATCCATCAGTCTTTTAATAAGAGAAAATATTTCTTGTAAACCATCTTTTGAGATGAAGAAAATATGGCCAGTAAGGCATGCAACTGGAAGTATAGAGAAACGCAGTAGTATGCTCATCAGTCACCGAGGTTCTGCCTGGAACTGTGGGTTTTGGCTCTGCTGGACAAAGGTCATTGGACTTACAAATAGTTACTATCTAAGTGAGAGGAACCAAACTAACCTCCATAAACCATTTGTATGAATTGTGCACAGGAAACAAGCTAGTGACAAACGGAATGAGAGTGTCTATTTAATGCCCATTTTTTCCCTGGAAACTTCTTGGAGTACTGTAACAAAGAAAATAACTGTGTCATAACATCCATTCACTTCTAATGACTCTTGTAATTCCTGACAATAAACACAACATATTTTAGGGGTCTGCTCAAAGCTTCTCCTATATATCCTGACTCTGAATGCAGGCTCAAATCTAGTACTAGACCCTTTTCTGGAGAACAGGAGAGAATGGTTTCATGGTAGTCAGTGTTATCTTGGCAGTTAAGAAACAAGATGAAAGAGGGCAGATTTAGATCAGACATTAGGAAGAGATTTTGCACTGTGAGGGTGGTGAGGCACTGGAACAGGTTGCCCAGAGAAGCTGTGGATGCCCCATCCCTGGAGGTGTTCAAGGCCAGGCTGGATGAGGCTTTGAGCAACCTGGGCTAGTGGAGGGTGTCCCTGCCCATGGCAGGGGGGTTGGAACTTGATGATCTCTAAGGTCCTTTCCAACCCAAACCATTCTGTGATTCTATGATTGTAAGATTCTGTGATTACTTGCAGATGCATGTGTGACAGCAAAGTAAATGAAAGTAAGTCTACGCTACTTTCAGGTTCAAGAATTAACTGGATTGCTTCAGGATTATATACTTTAAAATATATATATAGAATTTCACTGAAATAAAAAAGATCTGTCTCTGATGTCTGTTACTGTAATTAACTGCTGTTAACGCTTTAGCAGAGGCAGGCAGGGAAAGTATATCTAAATTTCTTTCTGATTTATGTTTGAGGAAAAAATTATTTTTCTACAAATCTTTTTTAAGCAAAGTATTCTTTTACATAGGTAGCAAACATAGGACTTGGGTAAAATTTTCATGCATGTGCCAACAGTCTAATGAAATCACATTTTGAGGGTAAGCAACTAAAGCGTAAGATTTCATGCCTGGATATATGACCCTAAGTCCCGTGACTGATGCAAAATATGATGTTTGAGTAAGGGGATAGAGGTAAAGGGGATACATCAGGTGTAGAATATGACAGCTATTTGAGTTGTTTGCCTGAAAGTAGGGGAAATAAAGCACAGCTACAGGCACTGAAGAAGTGCTAGGAAAACTCTGAATTGAGGGAGGGGTTTTGGATAAATGAATGGGATGTTTATTGTGGGCTCTGGGCTGGCTAACAGAAACCGTGCTGGCCTAAGGACAGCAAGTCAGCCGTACTTGAAGTGACATCTGTTTTAGCCAATAGCCCTTTTATACTTCTTTTGTTGTTGCAGTTTTGGGAAACTGATGGATTTTAATTGGTTTGCTTCATCTGGAAAAGCTGACACTCATTCAGGAAACGGTCACAAGCTCACTGGTGGTAAGGGAAGACATGTCTGAGAAGTCCAGTGTTAATGCTTTGTCACAGGAGCATGCACTTGGCAAGGCCGATGTATTCTTCTCACACAGTGAAGCCACAAGTGAGTTATATGTCCTGAAAGAGTCCTATGAAGACCATTACACCAAGCCCTTGGCCACATATTCCTAATTCCCTATATATTGTACAGAGAGACTATTTTAGATGTATTTATTGAGTGTCTTACAACTTTTATTGGTATTATTTTTCATTTTTCTCAACTTTTAAGCCAAGCTCCTGCAGTATCATGAGGTTGAATGTCTATGCCTTAGGGGAAGAAGAAAATTACAACTAAAGAAGTATTGAAATAATTAGGAATGGTCATTAGGAATAGCTTTTGTGTGCAGTATATTATTTGATGATCTTTAAGTCATACATTACATGGGGATAAGAAAAGCTGTAGTCCACTTGATAATGATGATTCCTAGCTTTTGAATGGTACTCTGTTGTTTCTAAACCTCCATAGGTCACCAGGAAACCAAATTTGTGTCCTTTGTCTGTTTTGAGTTATAGGCAATACATTTGGGGAAAAGAATTAAAAAAACATATGTTTTGGAATTCAGTGTACTTTTTTTTAAACATCAGCTTCTCATAATTTGGTCAGATCTTTTATCTTTTCTCTTTTTCACTCATTTTTTATTTTAATTTCTCCATTATTTGTTTTATTCCTTCTTTTTCCCCCCTTTCCTCATGCTATTTGCTGTCTATCCCCCCCTCCATATTGACAGTGTGTTAGCTTCTAGAAGGGCCATAATTAACAGGTGAATCTTGTCTGAATAGACCAAAGGGAAACATATTACATTGTTTTCCCTGTAATTAATTAATTGCCTGCTGAAGTTTTTCAAGACATGTAAGTTGTGTTTGCAGAAGGGGGTTAGTGAGTAGTGAGCAAGCAAGAGGATTAAAAAACATACGAAACACATGTGTCACTGGTCTGCAGAGTACAGTATATGCTTGTTCTAGGTACTCTCTCTATCTCTGTGTTTCTCTGTTTAGATAGGGGTGTGCCTGTTAATATACTGCAATCACACCTCTCTGACAAAGACAGATCTATCACCAGAAGCTTAACTATTACATTGTAGAGAAAAGGAACTAGAAAATAAGAAACCAAGCTTCTCTTACACGGCTTCTTTCTGTTGGTATCAATATTGCAGCCCTCATTTCCTACCCTTTTCACATATCATTTGATATATGGTAGCCTTTACATGAAAATTCAGATAAAGTTGGAATGATTTTAACCCTTTTGGATGTGCATACACATACCTCTCTCGTCTTGTGCACTTTTCTTGGAGTAAAATGTAGGATAATGAGGGTGTTCTGTAAAAATGCCAAGTGTTTAATGTAATGCTAACTTAGTACTCAGTGTTATTATAGCTTTAAGCCATGGCACAGTTTATAGATGCTAAACTGCTGTAAGGAGAGAGTTGTCCCCTCTGAAGTCACTTTCCTGTGCGAGCAAACTCCAGGCGCTCACACCCATTTGGTATCTGTGGAGTTAATAACCAAGTTCAGCTGGCTGCCGGTTAGCCTCTTTCAGCAGGAATGCAATTGGTGTTTACCTATATAAGGAAACCTGTTAGACTCCCCCGAGCTCGGCGGGCTGCCTGCGAGAGGGGCGAGCCCCCAGCCCGGCGGCGAACAGCGGCAGGCAGCGCGCAGGGGCTGGACGGAGCGGAGCGCCCGGCTCCGGCAGCGCAGTGCCCGGGCAGGACCGTCCCGCTCGCCTCTGCTTCGGCTTCGGGAGACAAGAAGAGAAACTGTCAGAGGGCAACATGGAGAAGCAGGTAAGTCAGGCGGATCCTTGCAGCTGGGGGGTGGCGGTGTTAGAGCGGAGGGGCTCGGAGGGCTGCTGGTGAGACTTATTCTTACAGCTGTTGTTCCCCTCCGCAAAGGGTTGTGTGTTTTCCGACAGGCTGCAAAGCCAAAGCGTGCCTCTTGTGTGCTGCAGCATCTGTGGGAACAACTCTTTGAACTTATCTGACGTTCCGGGTGCTCCGAATTCAGATGCACCTTCTTTTTACTGGAGGGGTTCTCAAACTTTCTTATCTCAGAGGGAACACAGATGTGAGACACGGCTGGAAATAAGGCCGAGGTGCTTTGGTTAGCTGTCTCAAGCTCTGCTAATGCATCATCCTGTTGCACCTGGGAAAAGAGGTGATTGGGGGTTTTTTACCTTGAAAGGTACATTTTTGTAAAAGTTGCAATCCTTCACTATTCCCAGGGTTTTCTGGTTCTTTATTCTGATGCGTGTGAGTGCAGCTTGGTCAGCATAGCTGGAATATAGGGAGTCCCTGCAGTAATAAAGATTTTTCAGTGAGTTAAAAAAAGAAGCTGCAGGTACAGTTCTAGGAAATGTAAGCAAAACTTGTTCTTCTACAACAGGGATTGCCCCAGTTCAAAACCGGGATATGTGTTCAGTAGGAGTATTTGCATATTCTGATAACCTTTACAGCAGGCTCCAGGTAAAATTCTCACAGAGAGAGAGATTGTTCCTTGAAGATTTTGGTCAAGATATAATGAAAAATAAAGTTGAAAACTGAATTTAAGCCGCTTTCTAGTTGGAAGAGTACTGCTATGCAGACCTTCAGGACAGCTACTGTTAAGTATCAGCATGTTAACTGTGGAAATTCATTCAAGTTTTATGCAACTATGGTATAAAAGGTAGGAATGGAAGAATAGTTTTCAGTTGATTTCTCTGAGAAGTACCTTCTGAGAAAAAAAAATAAAGTGCAGAGGACTAGTCAGAAAGAGGTGGAGTTCATTTTCAGAATGAGTTTGCTTTTCTGATCTTAGCAACTGATAGACATAGGACTGCTTTTCATTAATTTTCATTGTTAATGATATTTATGTAAGCACATGAATGTGAATGCTCTAGTCATGGGAGTTGTAGCTACGTCTTTCCTAGTGGTTGAAGTGGGAAAGTAAAATACATTCCTATACCTAAGGGTTTAGAAGTTACAGTGAAGATGACTATTGTTTAAAAACCCTCTTCCTTCAAAATATTTCTTATTTCTAATTTTTATGAATGAATGTCTACTTGAAATTAGTAATATAGTGTTGCCTGGTTAAAATTCACTTAGAATAAGGAACTGTCAGAATTAGAAATCACTTATGTTGATACAGACTCTCATTCATTTATATCCAAGACACTTCTAAACTCCTGATCTGGAATGTTTAGTGAGCTATCAATGGGAATGAACAGCCATAGTAGTTTCAATAGAGATTTTTATAGGAGCATCAACATTGCAAAGAAAGTAGGTAGCAAGTTCCTAAACGCTGCTTCAGCACTGAAGCTCATGGCTTCATTGTCATCAAACATGTTTGGTCTTGGTGGAAGTCACCACAGCAAAGAATGCAGGGCTGGTGGGCCAGAACCGTAGATTTCACTTGTCTTGCTTCTCATCCTGGTGGTTTTGTGGATAACCTTTATTACTGTGAGTGGAGTGGGAGCACAGAGGAAAGATTTTTAGCAGGTGTTCAGTAATCGTAGTGTGAATTTAGAGGGCAGGAGAAGACTCCAGGGAAAAATGCTTTTAAAACACCTTTTCTCCAGTCTGGTAAAACACGTTGCCCTCGTNCTCGAATGTTTAGTGAGGTTTTAATGGGAGTGAATAGCCATAGTAGTTTCAATGGAGATTTTTATAGGAGCATCAACATTGCAAAGAAAGTAGGTAGCAAGTTCCTAAACGCTGCTTCAGCACTGAAGCTCATGGCTTCATTGTCATCAAACATGTTTGGTCTTGGTGGAAGTCACCACAGCAAAGAATGCAGGGCTGGTGGGCCAAAACCATAGATTTCACTTGTCTTGCTTCTCATGCTGGTGGTTTTGTGGATAACCTTTATTACTGTGAGTGGAGTGGGAGCACAGAGGAAAGATTTTTAGCAGGTGTTCAGTAATCGTAGTGTGAATTTAGAGGGCAGGAGAAGACTCCAGGGAAAAATGCTTTTAAAACACCTTTTCTCAAGTCTCTCTGGTAAAACACGTTGCCCTCGTCAGTTTTTGCGTCTGGCTATGCTGCAGTCATTAGTGGTCTTTTTGACTTGCTAGTGTGAAGTGAGGGAGGAGCCGGGTTCAAAACCTACACGGTCTGTCTGGGCTGACGTGAGCGTTCTCTGCCCCAGGATCTGAACATCATCTGTGTGGACACACTAGCGCGGGGCTGGTCCTGGCTGCAGCCTGCCCCGGGTGAGCTTTGTGGCTGTGACTGTTCCAGGGAGATAAGGGGCTGTGTGGGGTCTCATCCCTTTCAGCCACAGAATGTGCTTTATGCCCTCCTCCGTCACCCGCAACGTGTAATACACAAAAAACAACTTCTTTCCAACCAGGACAGAGGACAGGAAGGTGCATCTCAGGGTGATTTAATCTTTATTTACAGGGAGGAAAATATTGCAAAGTAGACGAACCAAAGTACAGGGTAGACCTTGTGTAGTATCTCAGAATCCGGTAGCTGTTGCTGGATTATACAGTGACCCTTCTCCTTTGTGAGGTCCTGCAAACCAACCTCCTACCCTAGGTGCTGGTCTCCAGTCCCCATTAATAGGTGATGTGTTTCATTCACTGATTAAAAAAGAACTGGCATTCATTGTGACCCTGTTTAAAGATTAATTTTTCATTCATGCAAGGATCCTTTGATATCAGTTTTAATAACAGAGCTGTGTTCAGGGTGCAGTAATGATGTTGTGTGGGGTTGTGTATTTTGGAAATGAGCGTGCTGAACTCGGGCAAAGGCACCGAGTGCAGCAAGTCTGTGCACACACCTATGGTACCATCGTTAGTTGTGTAACTGAGACAAGACTCAAGTGAAACAGAAATTCTTGAAGGTGACAGTCTGAAGTTTAATGCTTGACTGAATTGGTATTTTTGTTTGTATGCCAGAGATGAGAAGCACCAAATTATTTATAGGTATGATAAAAGCTTTGATTGCCTGAACCAAAATTATGTTTTGCCTCCCTGTTGTATTACTGATGGGTTAAATTGATGAGCACTGTTGCTTATTTGTCACTTTTAAATGCATCAAGCACTCTGTTTTAAGGTATTGTGTTGTGAAGTTTTTGTTTAGAAATGAACTATACTCAATGTCTTCAATGTTTTAAACATTTAGTAACCTGTTCATCCTACAAATAAAGTTTTCTTTGCATACTCGCCATGATTTACAACCATAACCTCATACTTACTTGCATTTTCTGATTTGCATGTAATTGAAGCTGAGTGCTGTTACACATTGGCAAGGGGCAGTTGGGCACATCATGATTTTTTTTTTCCTGGTATCTCTTAACTTTTTTTTTTAAAGACTTGGCTTTCAAAGTTGTAACTGGAGAGCTTGAAATAATGAAAGAACATGCTGTACTAGTTGCACGCTCCCTTTAGGGTTTTGTCAAAGGCTTTACCATTCCATTATGCTATCATTTTGTAGTGTAAGCATTTTATATGGCATGTGTGATTTAACTGCCTTTAAGTGACCTTGGTAAATTTCTTATTTCCCCTGAAGCACATGCCTGATTGAAAATTGCCATCTGCAGTTGCAGAGCTTGAGACAAGAACTCTAAGAATAATGCAAGAAGGAGATGGGTGTCCAGAGAGTGGGGCAAGAACACTTCCTCTGTAGCATTTGATGTATTACATAAATATTTGCTTGGAAGACAAATGATATAGAATTATAGGAAGGGCATCTTAATCTGTCTGCCCAGTTCATCTGCCTAATGCTGCTATCCCGAGATCATGTGGTCCACAAGAAGTGTGTGTTGCTTGATTTATTTTTTTTTTAAACTTTTGTGTCTTGTTCCACCCTTGGGTAAATATATTTGGAGTTTAAAGTCAAAAGGATTGTTCCAAATCTGAGCTGTGCTTTCTAATCCAGCTGCTGTCCTCATGCCATAGTGCGTCGCTTGGTTCTGCTGCACCACTGGGTTTGAGCATATAGTTACAATGATCGCAGTCTGCAGCCACAGTTTAAATATCAGACATGGTGTTCCTTGCTAGAAGCCTCTCGCCTAGCCTTGCATTACAGGTCCTGTGAGCCTACGTGCTTAAGAGTCAGGTAAATGAAGGAGGCGAAAAGCTGGGCAGTGTAAAGCTGAGCAATGCTTTAGGAAAGCCCTTTCTCAGGTCAGAGGATGTTCAACTGCCCTGGATTGGAAATAAAGTCTGCAACATCTGTATATTTGTTCACAACTGTGTGATATAATTGGTTAGGATAGGAAAAGTGCAAGTATTTTAATGAAGAAGGAGTGAGAAACGTGAAGCATGACAAGTTTGTGATGAAGATGTGAAGCTGCAGTTCTGTCATGCCTTCTCGTGTGTTTATTCAGTCTGAAACGTTCAGAAAACTACTGGGATGAAAAATAATAATTCTCTAGTCCTGTGTTGTCTCACAAGCAGTCTCGTTTATGAAAGCTTATCCTTTTAATTTCTTTGTTTCTGTGTTAATTCCAAGTTATGTTTCAAGACTATTTATCAGAGTTAGGGTTTTGGACTAGAGGCTACTTTGAGACTCAGGAAGGTATTGAAAATACGCAACATGTGTTGGGATCCCAGTTAACCCGCTGTTTGAATGTATTTCCCTGCTGTTTTGGTGTGTTTCTCTCATTAAAAATATTAATATTAAGTCTATTTTTTGATGGTGTAGCAAGCAATTAAGGGAATGCATAAACTCTTCTTGGTAAATTTTGTGTGGTTCTGCATTTTCATTTTTTTCATGTTAAAGGTTTGTATATTCAGCAAAACATATAAGAACATACCTGAGGCTGAAAGTTTCTACATAAACAGATGCATGTTTCCCAGTGTATCTGTATCTGGGGTCATAACATATGTTCTATTTCATATATGCCTAAATTATCTGCTGAATTTTTGTAGTAAAAAGTTACTATTCTCATGTTATTGTGTGCGCAGAGGCTCAAACAACTGGTGTTGGCTTTTGGGTGAATCAGTTAACACTTGTAGGATTTTCCTTGAGCGAACTGACATCTTCCTTTAACGGGTTTTTTAAAACTCCTTTGAGGGGTGGGTGTTAAGTTGCACTTTTTATTTTTCCTTTTATAGTTTCACAAAATGGTGGTTTTGATATTGGTCCTCTGGATGTCAGGTTTAAGAAGACAGCATTAAAAAAAAGCAGTTGCTTCTGATAGATTTCATTTAAGATTTGGTGATGTTCGCATTCAGTGGTATGAAGGAAATTATATTTTTGACACCGTGCATAGTTCCAGTCATTCCAACAGGCTGAGAACACTCTTGTTGGTCATGCACGGGATCAGAGAGCGCTTGGGGTATCAGTTTGGAAGTGTTGCAACTTGTCCGCTGTGCATGTGCTCCTGCTGCTGAGTTTCTGACGCTTCTGTTTTGTAGCTGCCTAGCCTGGCAAATTCCATCTAAAACCCCAGCTGAGGCCTCCCGAGGTGGATTTTTTGAGGCATGTTTAATTTCGCTATGTATGGAACAATGGTAGCATTCCTACTACGTTAATTCTATAAAACGAGCAGTTGTTTTACTCCACCTTTTGTATCTTTGTTGTCTCCTTCACAAGAAATTCCGCCCTTCATCTGAGGAGTTTAGGCACTAGCAGTTAATTATGATTTCTTACCTTAAGTATGGCAACATGCCACCAGTTGATGTGGGACATCCTGTTGGCTTTGGGTTCAAAGTTATGCAGCTGTGCTTAACGCTCCAGTGGGCAATCCTGGCTACACGGTGTTTGCCCGTTGATGGATTGTCATACCACCGCCATTAGCACAGTGCTTAGACTGCAAACATCTGTTTATTTTTATTGCGCATGTGTTGCTTGAGATGTTCTGTTTTTACATGATGTAAATCACTGGACTCCACAAAGCACGTGTGATTTGTTTAACAAATAAACCTTAAATTGTGTCAGTAAAATGTATGTCCTACGGGATGACATGTATGACACGTCTAGAAGACTGACAAACGTCTGGAGTCACCAATATTTCATATTTTAGTGGGTTTTTTAGCTGTTTGAAAGGAGTCACTTAAATGTCAGTATGGAAGAAAAGATTGCAGTGGGACTGGCATGCATCCATGTGTTGGACAGTGGGGATAGGAACAGAGGAATACGCCTGATGTTACAAAACAAAATAATGAAATCTCCATATACTGCATTCTAGAATCTCACCATATTCATGGCATGAAATGGAGCAAACAAATATTTTGAAATCACTGTATCTAGTCTACAGTGCTCTCAGGAATGGAAAGATTACCTGGATTTTGAAATAAGTTTATCTGTTGATCTCAGCAACTTTTTGATAATACCTTGTAGGTACATTGATGTTTTGGAAACCTGACATCTTGGTTCTAATGTGTATAATTTCATATTGCTGGAATGTACAACAGAATTGCTTTACTCTGGGTTCGTGAAGATGATCTCGGTGAAATGCCTTACAGTTGGTAGCTTGTATTTTAGTTTTGGAGCTTAACCTAACATGCCTTGAAGGTTTAATTCTTATATTTCTGTTCCATTAAGAGTTCAATTTGAACATTTTGTCTGAGTTACATGAGAATTAAAGAAACAAAACGCAAGGAGAAAATGGAAGATGACAGTTGAGCAGAACCAGTGGATGAACAGGCCTTTATTCACCCACAGACACTTTAAAGTTTTGGGGTATGAAGAGTTGCTGTAATGTAATAAACATTAAAATAAAAAGCTCTCTCTAGAAAAGGCTTACAAAACTGAGAAGTTTAATTGATGGAGTCAGTATCATCTGCCAAGTTTCCAGTACATCACCCAGGCTGAGGGAACTAGAACTAAATTTGAAAGTGGTTTGACTAGCTGGCAAGCTGCTCTGAAATCAAGATGTAAAGGAACGAAAAGAAGCATGAGTTGCTACAGTCAGAGAATAAAATGTAATTCATCTATAGAAAATGGGGAATAATTCAGTCAGCAGGAGTATCTGTGGGCTACCGCAAATTAGAAAATGAATGCAAGTCACCAATGTGACAAAATGTTGAAATATGAGTCACTACTGACGGTATTTCATACAAGAGGATGAGAGGTAATTATTTTGCTGTGTTCCACTGTAATAAGCTCCCATTCTGAATTTTTCATCCAGTTTTATATGTGATACTTTAAGAAACATATAACTGAAGAAAGACTAATGGAAAGCAAACCAAACCTGTAACAACATTAAATGGGTTGTAGGAACTGAGTATAACTTATTGAACACCTGGATTCCCAGGGTGTCCTGTACAAGGACTCTTCTGAACTCATATTCTGTCCAGCTGCTTCCTTCANCTGAACACCTGGGTTCCCAGAGTGTCCTGTGCAAGGACTATTCTGTCCAGCTGCTTCCTTCACCCAGAGGATAACGGAGGAGCTGAGCTCTCCCTGCTGCCCACTGATGCCTTCATTTGAGAGCCAAAGGTGAAGCTGGCAGCATGTGCCTGGGAACCAGCCGGAGCTGGGGATGTCTGCTGCAGCTGGGCAATTCACTGGATTTACTATCAAAGTGCTACTTGCACAAATTCAGCTTGGTGAATTACTGCCTAGAACAGAGAATAGACTATGTTCTAATACACAGACATGATTATAAATATTACAGTAATTCATAGTGTTCATCTCCCCCAAAGAAGGAAGAAAAGGCAGTTTGCACCAATAGTGGCTTTTGTTTGATTTTAGGAGGAACTCTACAGCTACAGTGGTATTTAGGCACTGGGATGGTTTACCCAAAGAAGCTGTCGGATCTGTCTCTGGAGGTTTTTCACAGACTGAGCAAATATCTATTGTGCATGATCTAGGTGTAGCTGATCCTCCCCGGGAGCAGGGAAATGGCCCTGCATGGACTTTATCAGACTGACATTTCTGTGATTGCTTCCTAGGACTTCAGCTACGTGCCTAGCGTGCAATCTAGAAACGTTTCCCAATTTCATACCCCAGCTTGTCTCATGGCCATGTCCCAGATCCCTAGCAGTGTGTAAGCTGGGTCTGCATCTGCTCTTTGTTGGCACCTTATGCCCCCAGTTCCCGTACTCTAACCAGGTGCTGGTAGATCAGCAAAGGGAGGCTCTAGGGTGCCTTGCAGGTGGCCCTTATCCGTAGGGAAGAACAGGTTCAGCCTCAGGCTGGAATTACACCTACAGTGTACAAGCCAATGGACTGTGCTGCGACCCACTTCACTCTTTCTAATACTATAGACTTATTGCTTTGGAATTGGGGAACTTTGGCTACTTCACTTGTTGCTTCTACCCAGTTATTGGTCTCAAGAATTATTGCCAAGACTCACAATTTAACATTGGCATTTAGTAATAACAAATACAGAGATTACATGAATGAATGCAAAACCTGGCATGAAGTCATGGCAAAAGTAAGTGGGAATGATTACACCTCTGACATCATGGCCCTTTGGTCTGTGAAATACGTACCTTTTCCTCTTACTGTATACGTTATGTCATGTAGTCATAAAAAACGGAACAGCATCATCTCTGTAGCTGTAAAGTGAGCAAGAATGTAACTACTGCAAATAAATGTGGGGAAGTTAAAACCCATTGGTGTTAGTGCAGGAGAGGAGAATGTTCTCCCAAGTGCTGCATCTAAATAGAAGGTAGACATGAGAATTACATGGCAAGGTTCTCCTTGGAGAGCACAGTGTAGTGTTTGGTTTGTTGTATAAAATGTGTTATTGATGTGCTATGGGCAATGTATTAGTACATCTCCCATGGTTATGTAGTGGTGCTGAGACATTGATTGCTGTCAGTCAGTGCTCTACACCGTAGAGCTATGTGCATTAAGCTCCCTGTGAGAATACAAGGCATAGCATTCCATCAAACAGGTCTCAAATTAAAGTCAGTGATCCAGGAGAAGGAAAATGTAAAAACAGAAGAACAGCAATGAAATGGAAGTGAGATTATTTTCTACTGCTTGATACTTCTCATAACCTCATTCTCATGAATGAGTATTGCTGAGGTCAGTTGTTTGGTGAGATGGGTAAACTGAATTCCTTGGTCATCGTTGACTTAATTGTTTGTAGCTAGGTCATAAAATGCCAAACACTGAACTGCTGACCTTCCTAAAATTATAAAATTAATTAATATTATCAATTTTAAAAGATGGGTGGATATTTTTATTAGCAGAAAACTTTTTTTTTTTGCTATCAGAAACATCTACTCACTTGTCTAAATAGATTTTACTTTGCTCTAGTGGGGAGGGAGCAAAGGGGTTGTAGCAGGGATATTTGGTAGCAGAACAAACTACTTTCTACCATGCTGCTCAAAGTAATCTCTCAATGGCAGAGGCTAAATATGGTCCTCTCCTTCTTAGTGCAGTCAGGGTGCTGCTCTTCAGAGCTGCTTCTCAGCCTGGCATTTAGCCTAAGTGGTGAGGTGGGCACTGAACTTCACAGATTGCTGGTGAGACCATGTGGTTGATGACAGAGGACTCTATCTTAGAGGCATCTTGTAATGCATTCTGCTCACTCCTGTTGGAAAGTTGCTGTATTCCATAGTGGTCTTGACTTAATCAGATTCTTATTCTGAGCACACAGGAAGGGAATGTTGTCTCAGGCAACCAATGTGTTGGTAGATACTTGTTTTGTGGTTGCAATTGTTACTGTGGCTTTTAATTACTGTCTTTTGGGAGAGAAGTGCACTACATTGTACATTGATAGACAAAATCACTGTCTGACCCTCCTTTCCGAGATTTAAAAGTTCTGCATCTAAAAATATTGTGCACAAATTAAGTTGAACCAGGCTACTAAAATGTTCAGTAATTGTAGGCAACTGTATAGACACATGTCTATTCAAAACCAGCTTTTACCAGTTTGTCTAGAGGAAAATCCTCGGCCTTCTGNTGTTCTTCAGAGCTGCTTCTCAGCCTGGCATTTAGCCTAAGTGGTGAGGTGGGCACTGAACTTCACAGATTGCTGGTGAGACCATGTGGTTGATGACAGAGGACTCTATCTTAGAGGCATCTTGTAATGCATTCTGCTCACTCCTGTTGGAAAGTTGCTGTATTCCATAGTGGTCTTGACTTAATCAGATTCTTATTCTGAGCACACAGGAAGGGAATGTCGTCTCGGGCAACCAATGTGGAACTGTTGGTAGATACTTGTTTTGTGGTTGCAATTGTTGCTATGGCTTTCAATTACTGTCTTTTGGGACAGAAGTGCTCTACATTGTACATTCATAGACAAAATCACTGTCTGACCCTCCTTTCCAAGATTTAAAAGTTCTTCATTGAAAAATATTGTGCACAAATTAAGTTGAACTAGGCTACTAAAATGTTGGGTAATTGTAGGCAACTGTATAGACACATGTCTATTCAAAACCAGCTTTTACCAGTTTGTCTAGAGGAAAATCCTCGGCCTTCTGGTATTTGAAGGGAGCCTATGAACAGGAGGAGGAGCAACTACTTACAGGGGTTGATAATGACAGGATGAGGGGGAATGGTTTTATACTAAGAAAGGAGAGATTTAGATTGGATATTAGGTGGAATTGTTTCACGCAGGGGGTGGTGAGGCACTGGAACAGGTTGCCCAGAGAAGCTGTGGATGCCCCATCCCTGGAGGGGTTCAAGGCCAGGCTGGATGGGGCCCTGGGCAGCTGCTCTAGTGGTTGGCAACCTGCCCACAGCAGGGGGGTTGAAACTAGATGATCTTTAAGGTCCTTTTCAACCCAGGCCGTTCTATGATTCTGTGAAAATGCTTGGACGAGCTAAATCTAAATCTGAAACTTGTTTGAAAGGTGGAATTCTTCTGATCAAGGTTCAATATTTCTCCTAGATTGGGATCACGTCCATGGTTTTTCATGGTTTTATATTCTGAAGATAGATGTCAAAGTAAAAATCTAATGAAACATGACAGAAATTTCTTTTCCAGTAATGGGCAAATATGGTGCTAATATTCAACAAAAAGCAACCTGTGCTTTCTAAAGAGCTGGGGTTCAGTATTTTTCCCCACTGAATTCATTAAACACTAGACTGAGAAAGATATGTTTCATAAATTAGCTTTTTGTCAACTTTTAGGTGTGTGAAGTGTGTTAAACTTCGACTGCTGTGCCTTTCACAACCAATACCTCAGAACAAGACCCATCCCTACCTGGAGTTTGGATGACCCTTTCTTTGATGTCGGTGGATAGTTTCGTCTCCTTGGGGCGTTCTTCTTGCAAGGGTAGTTGCTAATATGTGTTCTCCCAAGAGCTGAGCAGACCTCTGTTTTTTTAAGCACAACCAGAGATGCTTTTGGTTTGGTCTACCTTTTATGTGACTAGCTTGCTCAGGAAATGCAAGATGCGTGCTGGAGACCTTTCCTTGCCTAAGGAGATGCTACTCTGTGTTCAATATCTCTCAGAAAGGCAGTTCTGTGGCCACGAAATTTATGTGTGGACATAAACTTCTTATTCCCTCCCTTAGCACCTGTGCAACTGGGAGAAAGATGGTGCAAGAATCTGGACCTTGTGGTCTTCTAGTGAGAGGTGCCACCAAAGGAAGGAGGTACCCTGACATGTGGACCTTATTAACATCATTCTTCATGTGTTTTCCATTTTGCAGATGTTGAAAAAAAAATCCTAAAGCAGTGGATGTAGTACTTTTTCCTCCTGTGGGGAGTTCTGAAACGCCTGGGAGATGAGACTGAAGGAAAACTAAGACTAAATCAAAATAGCATTCCACAGCCTTAAAAGCTTCCTGTGTATTTTGGCACCTCCGTAGGCTTAAGGCTTCTGCCACTTGCATTAATTTGGGCGTCCTGAATTGCAGAGGTGGAGACAGCAGCTAGGTACTGAGATGTTTGTACCAGCACCGAATCAGATTTCTGTTTACCTTGCATTTTAGAAAATCAGAGTTCATCCAAATTAATCCCAATATTTTACTGTAATTGTTTGGTATGGGCAAACTGTGAAAAACTCAGTTTTGTAATTTACAGCTGATTCCTAGGTCTTGTGTTCAAGCCACTGTCTGTTTTGTTTTTTAGTTTAGGGTGAACTGGGTCATATCTGTTGAAAAAAGTGCTAGAGGGGTGACAGTATTACACTTTCCCAGCTGGGAGAGACTGCTCTCGAGGGTTTTTCTTCCATGCCTGTGAAAAACATGTGGTTTAATGCACTTTGAGAATTCCTTCTGACGATGCATCAGGCACAGCTATGGCTTCTTTCTCCAAATGATCAGCTTTTCTGAAGTAGGGAGATTAGTCTGCCTGCAGTCCCTGTGGAAGAAATGGGTGATTTGTGAACTACTGGGAGCAGAGAGACCTTTGTTCATGGGACCACAAGTTTTCAAGGCTCTGAACCCATTAATTAAAGGGTTAATTCATGGAAAGCATCCTAATTTTTAAAAGCTGCAGGTACATAATGAAACCTCCGTGTTATCAAAACTCATCAACAGTAACAAATACATGTAAGAGCTGAGAGCAGGTTTTCTATTGTTTCCTGTGCTCACTGTTTAATACCCGCTGCTGCTTTCTCATGCTCTCATGAGCATTTGTGCCTGAAGCACAGCTTCTCTGTCCTCAGTGGCACTGATTTGTCTTCTAAGTGTCTGTGTAACTGTAGGGAGAAAGGGGCTTTTATGATACCGTCGAAAAAGAAAGGGTCTTGACTTTTTATGTCATGCCTTATTAGAAGCCCACACTTGGTTTTGGACAAAGGATTCCAGACAGTTGGCCTCTCTCCAAAGTGACTTATGCCTTTACTCTTAAAGGGAGAGATCCCAGGTGCAGGAGACTTAAATAACAGGGGATTTAACGCTAAGACTTTTTAAAAACTCATGTTCCTTTTTTTCCCCCTAACATAAGACAGGTATAATTCCAATTCCAAGATATCTTTCTGCTTCAGGAGAGATCTTCACCATATGTGTTGCTCTAAACTTGAGTTGCAAGCTGTTGAACTGAAACAATAGGATCAAGCGTATATAGACTTCCTTTTTCAGTGTGGTGTAGCTTTTCCAGGGCGGTGTTTATCTGCCTCGTATTCAAAATGATGGCTACAAAGAGTACAACTCTCTGAAAAGTTTTCAAAGGCATGAAGAAGGGGAATTGTTTGCAGTGTTTCGTCCCAGCATGTATAACAAAGGATGTTGAATGAGTGTTACAGACGCAAACTGCGCTGATCAACGTACAGAAATTAATACATGGTGTGTAACGATTTTTGGAAAAGATCTGTATCCAATTACAAATTCTTCTCTGGTTTATGAGTAACATCTATGTGGAATGGTCTTCCAAGGGAAGTGGTAAAGCACTGTTTAATAAACTATTGGCAAATGAACTGTAGGAAGTGTTTGAAGGCTCTTCAGAGAGCAGATCTGAGAAGAGCGGCAGTGTGGATGTGATGACATTGTGGGGTTCCCATGTCTCGGTTCTGACTTGCGTTTTGACAGTTGTGCAAGCCAGAAAGCGCTATCTCAAAAGCATCAGGATGTGCCCAATTTACAGTGTTCGGTGCATAAGAACTTTTTCCTTTGTCCCTGTTATTAGAGAATTTTCTGGTGGAGCAGCTCTTGGTGTGGTAATGTGTATGCATTGGAGATTCAAGAGAAGCATGTGCCACTGGATTAATAACAGGGCACCAGTGTTCTCGTGAGGCCTCTCTTTGGAGTGGATGGCTATCCTGATTCATCCCCAGCTCGATCAGCCCTTCTCCTTGTCCAGATCCTCAGCATTTGTCCCCACTGTTGCAGATGTGCTTCTTGCCCAGGCTTTGATCCCCACTTCACAGAAACATGATTGCTCTTTGCCTAAAGCCCGTTCGATCGGTAAACTCAAGCTCTGGCTAGGCAGAGCCTGCAGCCTGTTAGGAACAAGGATCCTTAAATCTAACAGCTCTACCTGTTAGTTTTCAACTGTGTGCATGCATGGTCACGCTGAGAAAACTCGTGTGTCACTGCCACTGGAATGGAGTGCAGTAGCCTATGGCAGGTGTGCCTGTACCAGCTACATAAGCTATCTGGGATGGTTTCATCTCACTGGCCAGTTCTACAGCATTAGAGGACTTATTCTCTCTCAGAATTAATTAAGNGCTGTTGAACTGAAACAATAGGATCAAGCGTGTATAGACTTCCTTTTTCAGTGTGGTGTAGATTTTCCAGGGCGGTGTTTATCTGCCTCATAGTCAAAATGATGGCTACAAAGAGTACAACTCTCTGAGAAGTTTTCAAAGGCATGAAGAAGGGGAATTGTTTGCAGTGTTTCGTCCCAGCATGTATAACAAAGGATGTTGAATGAGTGTTACAGACGCAAACTGCGCTGATCAACGTACAGAAATGAATACATGGTGTGTAACGATTTTTGGAAAAGATCTGTATCCAATTACAAATTCTTCTCTGGTTTATGAGTAACATCTATGTGGAATGGTCTTCCAAGGGAAGTGGTAAAGCACTGTTTAATAAACTATTGGCAAATGAACTGTAGGAAGTGTTTGAAGGCTCTTCAGAGAGCAGATCTGAGAAGAGCGGCAGTGTGGACGTGATGACATCGTGGGGTTCCCATGTCTCGGTTCTGACTTGCGTTTTGACAGTTGTGCAAGCCAGAAAGTGCTATCTCAAAAGCATCAGGATGTGCCCAATTTACAGTGTTCGGTGCATAAGAACTTTTTCCTTTGTCCCTGTTATTAGAGAATTTTCTGGTGGAGCAGTTCTTGGTGTGGTAATGTGTATGCATTGGAGATTCAAGAGAAGCATGTGCCAGTTTAAATAGGGATGGAGTCTCTGTACAAAGCACAAGAAGTAGCAAACTCTGAAATAGCAAATGTTCCTCCAGTTAGATCACCAGTTTGGGCTATAAGAAAGAGACCCAGGTCTATCACCTTTTTTTCTCGATTTCATAGGGTGACATTAGAAACCATTGAGCTCACACATGAAGAGCAGCCCAGCAGCTTTCGCAGAAATGCAAACAGCCACACTTCACACTGGCTGAAGCTGCTGGAAGAGGTGCAGCCTGGCTCTGCACGTGGTACAGACAAATCTTGGCTAGTACCTGTGGCATGACACTCAGTGTTGTGAGTAGATTGATTCTGCTTAAGTACCAAAGGAAAATGAGGTATTTCTCGTTCATCTTGGGTTTTTTACTATTTTTTTTCATTAGTTGTTTTTGATGGAAGCATCAGTTGGTCAAAACACACTTTTTTTTTTGCAGGATTGACTGATTTTGACTACACTTTTATAATAAGAAGCCTCTGCATTCTTAAGAGTGGTTAGTAAAATGGGGAATGCAGAGGAGAAATGTAGAAGCTAGCTTCATAAGTGCAGATGGGTTTGTTTTCAGTTCTTTGATACAGGCTCTCACTGATTCATGTCAAATTGTTGACAGAATGGGATCTTAACCCTGAATCTACCATGTCTTGGATGGGTGACCTGGATCCTGGCTGCTTTGGGCTGCTCCCAATAGCTCCTAATGATCCATTTTTTTATAATAACAATTTTATTTTTTTCAGAAGAGCTCAGAGAACAAACCTCAGGTGAGTGTCTGAAGCATTTTGTGAGAATCTGAAATGAGTGAGTCTTCCTTTCTGTTGTATTTTCTGTCTCAGAGCACCATAAATTTACTTAGGTATAGAATGAAGCACTTCTGAAATTAAAATTGTTTTTTGCCTAGTTTTCACTTTAACAATCTAAAGTAGTTTATCTCTATAGCATTTCTTCCTGTGCCTCCTTGCTTTGCAGTAACTTTTAAGAAACTCTGTTGGAATTACTCTATGATGAAGCAGGCAAGTATGGTCCTGTAAGGAAAATGACTCTGCTTCTGCAACAGCTGCTCTATAAGGGAAGTGGAAGGGACCTTGTTTTATGACAGATCAGTGGAGCTGGCAGTTTCTTAGACAATGCTATCTGTTTCTGGAACAAATTCACGTGACTTTTAGTGTGGGAGCACGTGAGCTACCAGCTTCACTCTTACGATGCACCATTCCAGTGCCCCTGGATTAATAACAGGGCACCAGTGTTCTCGTGAGGCCTCTCTTTGGAGTGGATGGCTATCCTGATTCATCCCCAGCTCGATCAGCCTGTCTCCTCGTCCAGACCCTGAGCATTTGTCCCCACTGTTGCAGATGTGCTTCTTGCCCAGGCTTTGATCCCCACTTCACAGAAACATGATTGCTCTTTGCCCAAAGCCTGTTCAATTGGTAAACTCAAGCTCTGGCTAGGCAGAGCCTGCAGCCTGTTAGGAACAAGGATCCTTAAATCTAACAGCTCTACCTGTTATTTTTCAACTGTGTGCATGCATGGTCACGCTGAGAAAACGCGTGTGTCACTGCCACTGGAATGGAGTGCAGTAGCCTATGGCAGGTGTGCCTGTACCAGCTACATAAGCTATCTGGGATGGTTTCATCTCACTGGCCAGTTCTACAGCATTAGAGGACTTATTCTCTCTCAGAATTAATTAAGTGATGCAAAAATATTACACATCTCACACACAAAGTCTCAATGTTTAAACAATTAAAAAGGGTTAATGAAAGCGTAGCAGATTTGCATATAGTTTGAAAAAGCACTGAAGCATCATTCTAATGGGAAACTGGGGAAACAAAGGTAGAGGGAATCAAATTTATTGTGGATATTGCTTGCTATGTTAGGCCGTGTGGACCAGAACAGGGATCTAAGGCCCTGAACCTGCAAACACTTACACACTTGTTTAACTTTACTACATAGTGTAGTCCCATGTAAGTTAGTAGGTCTGCTCATGGCAATAAAACTAAACATGTAAGAAAGCATTCGTAGGACTGAAGCCTTGTATTAGATTCTCAATACATCGGAAAACCAGTGAAGGGTTTTGTAGAATGGCTTAACAGACCATACTGGTGATGATGATTTTTTCATCTGAATTTTGAACAGATGGAAAAGATCCTACAACTTGTAAACTGAAAATACCAGTAATGCTGCCCTGTACGTGTAGCAATGAGTGAAGTCCCACTGCAAGGATGCAGAAAGAGTGGAGTATGAGATATTTTACAGATGCTACCTTTATCTTTTGCTTTTCCCACAGTTCTTCTGAGATTGGCCCCAAAAAGTATTGACAGTGTTAAAATTATTCCCTTCCCTTTACCTATCGCAGTTTGCTAACCTGTGTTTTCATGCAAGATTTGAGGTGGAATGTTGTAAAGTTGTATGCTTTTAGGCTGTAAAACCCTGGACTCTGTCCAGCAGACCTTTTTTTTTACGTGGCCTGGATCCTTTTCAGACAAACAGGATCTGTACTAGGGTGCAAAATTTTAGACAACTGATGCATTCTTTAAAATAACTACGAGTTGGCTCACTGCCTCTTATAGGAGTCTGTTAAGACTCCCCTACTGCTGCCTAGGAATATATTTGTGGAGGCAGGAATTGTGAGTGCCAGCAAAGTAACAAATTTAAAGGTAACCTTTCTTTCCTCTGGCACTCTGAGAATTCCTTTGTAATTTATTAGCCATCTGAGCAAGATGGGTAAAGGCACTTAACACTCCTGGATCAACATATCTATAATCTCAGGGAATAAATATTTTATGATTTATAGAGGGCAAATGTGTCACAAGAGTTTTTTTTCCTCTTTAGCAATAGACAAACTTCTCAAATCCATGATGTCATTCCCAGCAGAAATTAGTTCCTTGATATGCTGCAAAGCATTTCAATTCAAGCCTCCCCCAAAAATGTTCTATTGTGGGCAGCAACTCCTGTGAGCCCATCTGGGGAAAATTCTACTCCATCTCCTTGCAGGGATTTATTAGTTGCATTATTTCCCTGCTCTTTCACATTTCTGCCCTGTATTTTTTAAGCCAAGAACTTCAGGATTGTCATTTATTCTCTGTCCCTTTTAGCTGATGGGATCACCTCTAACTCCTTCTATTAAACATCTGTTCATCACCATAGCTGTGGTGGCAGCAGATGAATTGTTTTATCTATGTCCAGTGTTGGATTCAGCTAGGAGACACTTCACTGAAGGGAAAAAGCATCGGTGCTGATGCTACAATGAGCAGAAGAGGCCTGTATGTCTCAGTTTTTTCTCCAAGGCGAATGGACAGGTTTCCCATAGCTGTTGATGAGGAGGGGAAAGTTAAGGAAGAGTCTTCTAGAGGATGGGAGAATGAGTGACTTTTGCCCTGAGCAAGAAACATGGTTCCACATTATTTCCCATTAACGTGTCTTTTCAGGCTGCAGATGGGAAATTTGTCAAAAGTCCTTCAGAACAGCTGCTTCTCTGTGAAGTAGCAGCTTGTCTTGCTGTCCTTAACCCTCCTTGCTAGACACCAATCCCAGGGATTATACCAGAGACTGGGTGAATGTCCTCTGTTGAAGATGGGCAACTATGGCTAGAAAGTCTGTCACATTTAAACTCGGGCCAATCTCTAATTCTAAACTTGCCTCAAGTGGATTGTGTGAACATGCAGGTTTTTGTCCTGGTGTTGCCAGGGAAAAGGTTGGAGCCCTTGGTATTGTTCGCTCTACAAGTGCACTGCCTACGAGAGCCATGTGTCAGTCAGAAAGTCACAAAATGACATCCCAAATGTGCAGGCATATGATTTATCAAGTTTTCTCATAACTAAGAAAAGTTGTCTCGGACTAGGCCCTCTTTGAGTTCCTTGTGGTGTGCTCCATGGCTGCAGAAGGGTGCGAGAGCTCAGGTTGCCTTTAAAGCCTTGGGGCAATGGCACAGCCAAGCTGGACTTCTGCAGAGGTGGTGAGGTGCTTCGGTCCCTCTGAATTCTTAGAGAAAGCTGCAGTGCACTCCCCCAGAAAACTAAAACATAACAAGCCCAGCTGCCTGCTGGTGTTTGTTATGCCTTAGGAGAAATTATTTTTTGTTACTTTCCTTCTGAATATATCCGAAGTTTCATCGCAGTAATTATACCTTTGTACTGGACCTGGCTAGGATACAGTAAATTTTTTCCATATCAGATCATGTGGTGCTGTGTGTTAGAATTTTGACTGAAATAGAACTGATAACACAGTAATATTCCAGCTTTTGCTGAACAGCATTTGTACAGTATCAAGGTCGTCTTTGTTTCTCACTCCATCACCCCAGGGATTAGATTGGGGGTGAGGGAGATACAACCGAGCAGATGCCCTGAGCTAACTGAAGAGATATTCCATACCGTATAACATCGTGCTCAGGTTTAAAAGGAAACTAGAGGGCTTTAGGGGATTAGACATCTTGTGCTTGTGAACTGACTGGGCATCAGCCTACCCCCAGAAGGCAGTGAGTGGTAGCTTCTACATCACTTGTTCTGTTTTCTTTCCTTTTTTTCCATTTAACAATTGCTTAATAAACAATTACTTATTTCTGTTAGTTTTATCTTGACTCTCAAGTTCTTTCTTCTTCCCCCGTCTTGCTGAGGGTGGTGAGGGGGAGGTGGGGGGAGTGACTCTGTAGTGCTTGTCTGCCTGCGGGTTAAACCATGACAGCCGTACTTCCCAGGATCGAGCTGCCCAACCTCGGAAGGTTCTGGCAGCATCACAGCTTTGGTGCATCCAGATCTTCCCTGAGTTGCACTCTTTGAACATTTTGTGCAAATGTGAACATGCATGGTTGTATGTGCATCTGGGAAAATAAAGGAAACCAGCTGGTGAAGCAGAGCCCAACTGAACAGTCTTTTAGTGTTAGCTGTTCTTTTCCATTCATAAGGATTTTGGTGTTTATCTTCAACAAAAGGAAAAAAACCTAGAGAGGCTTATTTTAAAGTGAAAATGAGACTCATTTATTGAACTAACTTTGTACTCCTTAAAGTCCAAAGCTGGCTCACACCCTACTGGCTCACAAGTGGGCCACTTTTAATATCCTTATTTCCACATTTTTTTCTTCCTCTCTTTCTAATTGTCATCTCTTATTTTTGAAAAGTAGATAGATCTTGGTTTTGTCTATGTTATTGAAGTGAGATCAATAAATTTAAGAGGGTTAAATGTAAAAGCTTTGATGGATGAAAACTTGATAAGCAGATTCAGGAGGAACATGTGTTGCTGGGTGGGCGTGTTTGGTTTCAGCCTTTTTGGAATGGAACTATAAGAGGGACGACAAGGAAAGATTCTGAAAGCATTTTCTTTGGAGCTGCAATATTGGTTGTCTTGTGAGCACTCTTTTTGAGCACTGTCAAGTCAATGGCATCTTTTAAAGCCTGAAAACCAAATTTGATGATTCTCTTAATGGTCTATAGAGCTACAGAGGGAAAAATACGCTTTGAATTATGTTTGGGAATAATTAAATAGCGGTGTGACTTGGCCCTCAGTTCCACTGAGTGTAAAGAGAAGCCATGCACGTGCAATGAAATACAGAATTCAACTCTTCTACATAATGAATGAAACAAATTTCTGTTGGTTTTTTTTTTTCCCTCTGGTCTTTTCCGCTGTGTAATAATCATTACAGGAGGTGCTTTAACTTTCTGTAGGCTGTGATTTTGACTATCAAAAAATAAAATGTGACTGAATCAATATAAAAATCCTTTATTATTAACTTGACAAATTAGATTGCTAACTTTGTTATTAAAGTAACCTTTCCAAACTGTAAAAAGTGCTGGTTTTAATTTAAATATTAAAAAGAGAAACGTAACAAGTGGTAAAAAGGAATTTCTGGCAAAAAGTTAAATTGGTATCTCTTTTTTTTTTCTGAGAATTACCCACCATATTAGGCAAGCAAAATGTAGGAACACTTCTTGCAGTGTTTCAGCAGGAAATATGTAGCTTTGGCTGTATAAAATCACAGTGCTCAGGAAGCTGGATGTGTTGAATTACCCCGTTAATAGAAAGGAGATGGCGGTACAGTAGTTTTCCCCCGGGCACTGAGTTCCGCAGGTGCTGTAATCGTGGTGGGCTACAATGATAGTACTGTAAATGCAAAAATAACAATTTGCAATTAGATGCATTTTTGTGTGAAATGTGATAAATCAAGGGGTGGAATTTGTCAGCTATCAATTCCCTAATGGCCAGAATGTTTATCTAAATACAAAAACCTCCCAGCTGAAATCACTGTTTCCTCATGTTTTCACTCAGTTCACAAGAGAAATATTAAAACTCTGTTACTAGAAGTGAGCTTTTTGGGGGTTTTTTTGCATTAATTAGAAAGCATTTGTCATGTAGGCATATTTTTGGCAATATCCATACCTTTATTTGCATTTTTTTCTAGGAACTGTCAGTTTGTCATGGGAGATGACACCATAGTGGTGCTGCCTGTCATTTACTCCCTGTTCAGGAGGGGCAGAGTTGTGAGATGATTAAGGGACCTCTCGCAAAGAATTCTGCACACTCATCACTCTTGGTTAGCGAGAACTGTTTCTTCCTCTAAGAGAGGATACTGGTGTTGATAGCAGCATGTGGGTATGACTGAATTTCCTCTGATAATGCTACGAAATGTGTTGTTAGAGAATGTAACTGAGAAAATGTGGTTGCTCTGCAGTGGTGACCTAATATCAGAGATCACAGNAAACGTAACTGAGAAAATGTGGCTACTCTGCAGTGGTGCAAAGTTACATGTGACCTAATATCAGAGATCACAGCTTTTCTGGGAGTTGCATTTTGTTTGTCAATTTAAGTATTGCAGTTCTTGGGTTGTTTGCTGAAGGGAGGAGTGTTGTTTGTTTTCAATTATGAAAGTAAAGCTAGCATATGATGCACAGACGTGACGGGCATCTTTCACGCGTACAATGGGACATGAAAAACCCGATCCAGCTTCTCTGGAGAAGTGATGTCTGGCTTTAAGGAGGTGCTCTAAAAACACCGGAGAAGTGAGGAGAGCTGCAGCTGAGACGTGGTGGGGCAGCTTCACCTGTCACCCGTCTCTGTACCCTGTCACCCATTCCTGTGCCCACGCTGACGGTGCTGCTGTGACATGAGCTCTCAGCTCCGTGGGTACAGGTGGGTACGTGGTCACAGGGTGGATGCACAGTCAGGGTCTGAACAGTGCAAGCACAGAGTGTGTAGCAGCATGTCTGCTCAGCACCTTTTCTGGGCTGATTGAAATCTTTCAAGGCACAACTGCTTGCTGTGTGATGCCAGCTGGACACGGCCCCTGGGGTAACAAGGGTCCCTGTGTACAGATGATGCTGTTACCAGTCACTGTGCCAGGTTTTGCATTTTGCACCATTAACACTCTTCAGAGGTTGCCACATTTTTTGTTACTTACAGGCTAAAAAGATCACTTTTTTTCTTTATTTCTCTGGGTTTTAAGTTGTTTCCCACTGGAAAGTGAACATTTAGACTGCTATGGAGATTCTCCCTCTCAAAACACCAGACAGGGCCTCTCTCATTTTCATTTTCTCTTTGTGGAAGTGAGTCATCCACCTTCACAGCATTAATTTTTCTTATCCTGGTGAGTGCTTTGTGGATTTGGGGTCAGCATACAGGGTACATGCAATGCTTGGGGTTATGTGTTCTGTTCCTCGTGGTCCACCCGGGGAGCCTGGGCCGTGGAGAACAAGGTGATGCAGCTCCCCAGAGGCTGCGTGATGCCAGGAGCAGGGACGCAGAGTTTGGGTCCAGGTCTCACTAAATACAGCCCTCCTGGGTCTTTCACCCTCAGGATCTGTAAGGTGTGGGACCAGCCCCATAGTCTGTCTTGTAGGGGAGCTCAGAGGAGTGAGAGCTGAAGGACGAGCAGTTTGCTTCCCCAGGCGATAGTCCCAGGGACCTGGCTGTAGGAGGTCAGTGCCTCAGGCGAAGGTTTACTAGCCTGTATGTTCTTGTTGCCTGAAAGTGGTTTGGTTTACTGGAATGCAACAAAAATGCAAGTGCTTGAACGTAAAATGTAGGTGAAGAAGCACAGTTAATGTGTGAAGTGTTAACCAGAATCGGGACACAAACGGCTGTGGTGGGTGCAGGAGTCCCCTGCCAGCCCCTGCAGTGGAAATAAGTTTCTGTCCCTTGCAGCTCTGAGTGACAGCCAGGACACAAGGAAACAAACACTGACTGTTATCTTCCTGCTGAAACAGCTCCAAAGGGAATATAAACACTGATTGTTCAGAGACCATCAATTAAGCTAAGAAGTATTTAGAGCAGGTGCAGGAGAGATAATAAATGAAAAGAGAACTTTATGTAGTCTGTATGGTTAAAGCAGTTTGGCTTTTCGATGTTGTGTTTACAGGGAAAAGTATTAAATTGATACTTGGAGCCTGCAATTCATTTCTGAGCAGGCTTTAGTTTAATAAACACACTGCAAACATCAAGAAGGAAGGTCTAAATGATGGGAACTTTAGTGCCAGAGGATGTTTATTTATGACTGCAGTAATATTAAAAGAACATTTGGACTTACGGGTAGAAGTTTATGGACTGACTTGTTAACCTCTGATTTATTAAAGGACAGTTGTGTAACCTTTCATACCCTCCCCTCCCTAGCGGTGTCTAGAGGCATTGCTGAGACTTTGAGAGATGTGGTTCCTGAGAACTTGAAAAGCTATTTTAGAGAAAGGGCAAGAGAAAAGGACACATTCATTATCTTCACTTTACAGAGAAGTAACGAACAGAGATTTTTACAAAGAGGCACACTGCTTCTACCAAAAGAAAATTTAATTGGCTTTTCATAAGAGAATTCTGCAGATGAAACAGGAATCTGAACCCTCATCTCCCAGTAGTAATTGAGGATAAATGTGGATCAATGTAGCTTTTTCTTCTCTAATCTTGGCAAAGTCTTTTATGTCTCTTCTTAAAATAGGTAAGAGCATGAATTTATCTTTTTTGTTTGTTTTTAACAACTCTTGCGCTTTGTTCTTCCAAGATTTGACTGTTAGTATTCAGCTCTTTCATGCTCTCCACACTTAGTTCTCTCACAGAAATTTGAAGCAGTTTATAGTTGTTTTCTTAACTTCTTTGGCTTTCTGCTCTGGAAACAGCTTTACTGTGCAGGGCTAAAGGTGGTAGAGGGAAACACTTCGGGTGTTAATCAGAAGTGCAGCTCTGGTTTACTGAACAGCCTTGGGAAAACCGCCTGATCCTTTTGGCCAGCTTAGTCATTAAACCAGTGAATAGCGACATGCCTTCGCTGACCGCTGGATCCTCCATACCAGCCGACCATCCCCTTGGTAAATACATCACCGTGTTAAAACAAGCAACTGCTAACAGAGGGGAAGCGACCCTCTCAGTGAGCTGCCGTGGCACTGAGAGCATCCCAGGACGACACCGATACTGGCGAGTGCTCTGCATCCCTGGGCTGGTGCCAGACAGGGGATGGAGGCAGCATGCAGCAGGGGGGTGCCAGGGCACCGTGGTGCCAGGTGATGCCAGTGCACGGGCATATTCCAGCACCTCCTCCCTATCCTGTACAGTTCTGGGTCGTGGGCTGGGCTGTGCCGGGGAGAGGTCTGATGGAGCTGTTGTGTGGTACATCCTATCACATACATCTCTTATCTTGTGAAAGCTCCCTCCAAGTCCAGCCAATCTATCTGCACAGAGTGACCAGAAGATGATGTAATTGCTCGTAGGAGACAGGGCGTGGAGGTGGGACTGTTTCTTATTTCTCGTCCATCCATTGACAATCTCCCTGCAAAATCCCAAGAAGATACTGTCTAGTCCGAATTGCTGAGAAGGAAGACTTTTCAATACTGGGAAGGGTTTAAAAGAAAATAAATTAACTGCTTGATACCAGCAATGAAGCAAATGTTCTCAAGGATTTCATCCCATGGCTCAGGGGGAAGAAAATAAATCATCATAGAGGCAGCAAGGTTACCAGGGAGCCCCTGTGTTGACCAAGTGGGAGGGATGATGTGAGGATGAGTCTCAGGGTAACCAGGAGCTGAAGCCTCATGGACTGGTTAAATCACTTAAATCACCTTCTCTGCAGCACAGAGGCATGCAGAAAGACCCACGAGAACATACAGTTCTTTACCATGGTTGGATATGTGCCCTTATTAATGTAAAAAAGACTGAGTTCTATTTCAGTCGAGCATAATAGAGTTTGCTGTTAAATTCACAGTTACACTGAACATGTATTTGTACATTTGGTTTTAGTTTATCTCAAACTGCCTTGCCATTTGTTTTCAGTTGATCTCAAACTGCCTTGCCATTTTTAGGTCTTAAATATTTATAAAATCTACAGAACTCTCATCNACTTTGCTTTTGAATGTAAATATAACTTCATTAGCCCTTGAGCAAAATGTAGGGCATAAATATACTGCCACTGCACACCAAGGTTCCCTTTGAAATAAAAAGGGATTTCTCTTTAAAATTTTGAGAAGGATGTGCCAGTCTAGATGTGGATTATACATTAGCCATATATGCTAATATAACTATATATATTCTTGCCATATGAATTTCCAAAGTACTCTGCTAACTGCCATGAGGATATTATTCACTTCTAAAATTCAAGCATTAATTATTTTCTTTTCAAAGTGCCAAATGATTTTTTCCCACACAGATGTACTTTAAGTCCTCAAACACTAAAACAATTAGGGAATTAAAGCTAAGATTAAAATTGTCTTAAAATTAGTTTCCTGGCATGATTTTAATTAAATTACGGAGGAATTTTTAATGAATCCTCCATTGAGAAAAGTTTATTGCTCATGCTTTTTTTGTGTCTGTCATACAACAGTTCAACATTCTTTTAATTTGCATAATTAACTTAGATTTGTATTGCCTTCTCAAGATATTTTTCTAAGCCTTGAGGACTTTAGAATACAAATACCATTTTAATTTGTTTAATCCATGAAAAATGTAGGCTCTTTCCCCCCCGCCTTTGCTCTTTCTCTTTATTTTTTAACCAAACAGGTTAAAAATACCTGTTTAACTGTAATGTCCCCCCCCACCCCCCCCCAAAAAAAATTATATTATCTGGATATTATCTGGTTTGGGCTGGAAAAGTCATCATATAAGGACTTTTCATTACCATTTCATCCCCAGAACTCATGTTTATATAAACCACTTTTTTTCCAGATGCAGTACTAATGGTGCATGGTGGAGGCTGTGAGACCCCAGAGCGGAGGCAGCGGGTGGTGGGGCACCATGTGCTGCCGCGACCTTGCAGGAGGGCTGACTTTGGGGAGGAGGGAACAACCCTGAAGCTTTATTTTCTTCCTCCACTTTTCTGTAGGTCATGGCACATGCCTTTCTGGGATTGAGTCACTGATGGGTGGTGGTGTGCTTTCTTTTGGTACCCGGGCATCATGCCCCCTAGAAGAGGAGAACACAGCCTCTGCCTCCTGGTTTTTGCTGCAATCACCTTTGCAGCCTGATTATTTCCAAAATGTCTAAACTTTTGGGTTTAGAGAAGCAGGTAAGCTCTTCTTGTCAGGAATCATCTTCTATTTGTTGAAAAATTTTCTGGCGTGCTTGCGGCTTGCTGTAAATACCCTGTGGCTGGACTTCTGTTTTATCACTCTTTGGATGCTCAGATTACCCAAGGTGGTTCCTCCGTTGGATGGCACCGCTTGTTTCAGTGGTGCCCTCAGTCATTTCCACTGTGTTAAATGGAGAGTAATTAACTTCTAGGAGGTATGTTTGTTATAAAAACCAGTCTCTCCATGTGAGCATTAGTTCTTTGCTCTTAACAGACTGAGGAAAACTGTCTTTCTTGCTTTTTTTTTTTTTACCTGTTTGAGTAGCAGTACTGGATCTGCAGAGCAGTAGAAAGTGTTTTGTTCTTATTTTTTTTTCCCCCTGTTTGAATAGCAGTATTGAATATGCAGAGCATTAGAAAGTCCATGGAGGGTGCAGGTGAGAATAAAACCTGTATATTCCTTTCTCCTCCCACTCAAAAAGTGTCAGAGAGAGTTTTACATTTGTATAAGTGATTTAACTTGGGTCCCTGTGATCTGAGAAACCAAACATCTGGACAAAGTTTATTCATTATTAATGGCCATGTTACAGAAAAAAACCCCAACACCTTCTTTCCTTAAATTTGGAAGCACACAAAATTATAAGGCTGGCTGTGGCTCCCAGACCTGTGAAAGTGGTGTGGATAAAACCTGGTTTCTTTGTGACCGAGTGGAAATCAACCTATTATATGGACACAGCTGCTGTTCGATCCATCTGTGGTGTTAAAAGAGAGACACCAAGGGAAGTGGTGAGAAATTCACCTCTGAACAAGGGGCCAGCAGGATGACACAGACGAAGGTCCCCAGGTCTCGCTGGAAAGATCTTGGCCATGATTTTGGCCTGGCAAGCCAGCACTGTCTTCTCTATCCCAGGCATAGTTTGGGCACTAGGATGACCCCTGCAAAGGGGTTTTGCCTGTGGCCACCCTGTTTCGGAGAGCGGGAGGATTTAACAGCGTGATGTGAGTTATTCCATGCCTGTTCGCCTCTGTGCCAGAAAACAGTCCCAGGCTCCATTAAATGACTCGTATAATTGTAGGCACCACGTCCCAACAAAGTGTTAAGCAAACAGGGGAATTTACCCTTTCTGGATTTTTCAGCCCTAGTGAAGCAGTGAACAGCAGCGGCGTACCTGCTGAATATTTTACTGTACGGGTTTTGAAAGTACCACTGCTCGTAACTGTGCCTACAGGGCTCGTGTTATGAGAGGCTGTAAAAGCCAGCTTAGTCGAGAAAAAATAACAGCAGATGGGGTTTGGGCTCAGTATTGTACTATTTAACGGAGAAGATAATACAGCCCTGCACCTGGCTGCATTATTGACTCTCAGGGTGACTTTGAGCCAAATTCTTCATTTTCAGTTTTCAGAAGTGAGTAATGAGTTTTCCTGCTAGCTGGGCACACTGCTTTACAGTGTCATAATTCAGTCCCTAGAACAGTGGCCTTCGTATGCCTAGCCTGTAATTCTTTCAGGTTTGAATCTATAACATGGGAAAGATAATAATGGAAATTTTTCCCATCCTTTTCCTGTCTGTTCTAAGGGACCGTAACCAGAACTGCTGCTTACTCTGTGTACCTGAAACATCATTTCCCAATCACACTTGCATTGCATTTTGGCTGACAGAGTATATTTCTGATTCTTAAAATAGTGTTCATGTTATTTATATTAACTATATAATATATTTTGTAACCTATGCATGTAAACCAACATATAAATAATGAAAAAAAAGGATGAATCTGTAAAACAGGCTTCATAAGCAAAGAAAAAAACAAATGTATATTTTAATAATACACTTTACACAACAATAAACTGTTAACAGCTCAGCTTTTATAAAGGATTAGAAAGGAATTCATGCAGGTGTGGTAAATTATAGGTTGAAAGAAAAAAAAAAACCCATAAAAATACAGACTCCTTATTGTTTAATTTCTACTGAATTTCCAAAACTTGAGTTAAGGCTCAATTTTCATTTTCATTCCAAGCAATTTTTCAAGTTATTATTTAACAACTTCAGGCTATAAGCTAGTAAGTAAAGCTATATGCAGATATTATTGTAATTTTGTAAATCTACTTTAAATGAGAACCTTTTAGCCAGTAAGAGCCTCTGTAAAACAATGACTATGATAACCTTGAAACAGCTTGCGGATTAAAATTTTTTGTTTGCATTTTCCATTAGTAAAACGGATTTTTCTATAATTTTGACTAGAATTCAGGTGTGGGTACCTGTGGTGACTGCCAGACATCACACGTGTCTGAAAGCCCGGCGTGCCCCAGGGTGGAAGGGGTGGATGGTGGCAGCAAGCTCCTCAGGAGCGTGGAAATGTTTGCTGGTTCCTTGCAACACTGGCAGCCTTCTTTTGTGAAGCTTCAAAATAGCATGGCTATTTTTGTTTTACCCTAGCGTGATGCTTATTTTTGCAGGTATTTGGAATCATGATGACTTGTTGCATTGGCTTGCTTAGGTGGAAAGGCAGGTCAGCCCCAGAACGCGTCTGGTCTGCTGTGACTCTTGGTGATCAAACTGTATTTCCTGCTGTGAGTCTGGATTCAAGGCCAGTTGGTCTGATTAAAATGATCTTTACAAATATGGTTTCTCATACTTCCATCTTTGGAGCCTGTTCTTACATCCTTCATCTACCCTGTCTTAAATTAAATTCATCAAAAAGCCTAACTATGCAAAGAATAGAAAACTTCACATTTTGAGAGCAGTGGTTCCCTAATAACAAAATGCTTTCTGTTTTTGGTGTGTGTGGTGTTTTTTTTTTTTTTTTTNTAAAACCAACACAAGTCTTCCCTACGTGCTTTACTTTCTACAACTTTTCTTATCCAAACTTATTCTGAAATGCACTCACAATTCAAATATCCAGGCTTATGCCAGAGGCCGATAAAATCTGTAGAAAACAGTACTATAGAAACATAATTCAGTTAAAAGAATTGGAGAAATGAATCACAGAAGCAAGGACAATTTTAAATATTTGCATAAGGAAGAAAAAAGAAAGGAAAAACATGATTGAAAGATAAGTCCTTAAAACAAACCTTCATGTCCAGAGTCCTTGACGCTTACCAGTGAGTTCAGAAGGAATCTGATTTTGTCTATGGATCAATAGAAGAGTGGAGCCTGATTTAAAACTGCAGAAATCGAGTGAAATGGAGAACCATGGAGAGCAAGTCAGGTGATAGAGTGGTAAAAAAAGGAACAACAGGCGCAAAAATGTGCAGGTCATAACTACAAGAAGGACAGGAAAACAGAAGGTTCTGCAAGTTCATCCAGAGCAGGTCCATGAAGAACCGTTTAGGAATGAATGGGCAGTCAGGCGCTAAGACCTGTGCTCTGCCTGCTAGCCAGTTTATTAGCTCTCCTGATAACACAACAAAGGCATCCAAAGACATAACATTTGCAGAAAATAATTTCCTTTGAATGGATGCGTGTGTAGCACTGGCACTGTTCACTGAAATTAGGAGTGACAGCGTTGTACGTATCTCTACAGGTAAAAAGAAGCGTGGACTAGGTTTTGGAATCTTGTGGCATATGAACAGAAAATACCAGAATTTTTTCCTGAAATAACTTAAATCATGCTGTTTATGGCTCAGTCACTTAGGGAAGAGAGACTTTTCTTTCTTTAGAAAGCAAAATGTCATGACATTATTATTATAACCTGAGAACGCAGGACGCACATGGAATTTGTGCTCTTGAGCAGCGTGTGCCTGCAGTAGAGTCCCATGGGGATGTCCCATGTCCACATCTGGTAGTTTCTGCAAACACAAGATCAACACATGCCTGTAAAAAAAGGCAAGGTTCTTCTGCTTCTCTGATACTGGGAGAGGACTTCTTCTCTAAGACTATGGGTCAAAAAAGGGTATAACCAGACGGATGGGCTCTGGAGCTCTACAGACCTTGTTTGCTGTCCCAGTGCTATGGATGCTGTTCAGGGCTCTCTTGCTGGAGAGCCAGGTAAGCGTAACTGAAGTAGCTTATTGCCTGGGGAAGGGACAGAGGGCTGGCTCCGCATGTTCAAACCAGTGAGATTGCCTCAGCATTTCCACAGCCTGCCCTCAGCTTAAGTACATCAGAGATGGTACATTACAAATTACAGTCAGATAAATGCTGACATTATCTGATGGAAACGATGAGAGGATACTCAAGAGTGTTCTAGATATTTGTTTTTATTTTTTAAAAAATAATCACAATATAACACCTATTTATCATGAAACACTTACTTTGACAGGTCTGAAAATAATAATATTTTAAGAGGGTGACTAGACTTGCTGTTGGCTTGGGCTGTCATTTCCTTTTTCTTATTGCGAGGATATTTCTCTGCCTTTCTTTATTGAACTAGCTTAACTGAGAACCCAAATAGCACCCTTGAGACAAACATAGGGGCTGATGGCAGCTGCGTATTAGACTCAAAATTATCCTGTTATATATAATAAAAAACAACCCATGGTCTTTCTCATTCATAAGGTTTCTTTCCAGTGTTTTTTTTTTTTNTTTCTCATACTTCCATCTTTGGAGCCTGTTCTTACCTTCTTCATCCTACCCTGTCTTAAATTAAATTCATCGAAAAGCCTAACTATGCAAAGAATAGAAAACTTCACATTTTGAGAGCAGTGGTTCCCTAAAAACAAATGCTTTCTGTTTGTTTTTTATTTTTTACATATGATGTTTCTCTGTTCATGGAAAAATGAAATCTGAGAGGTTCTGGTGTTAGACTTCGTCTACAAGGTGATAGTTACATGCTTAATTACATTTAATTGGGAAACATGGTAAGCATAGAACAACATCAGTTTTCTTAATTTAAGGTAGCCTTGCTCACCTCGTTATCACTCCAGGCGTCCTTCCCAATTCCTCATGTGGAATAGGAACTCTTGTTTGCAGCAGAAAACCAAAATCAGGAAATATAAAAAAGCAGTGAAAGTTATGGCCATACAATGTAAGACAGACTAAGTAGCAGCCTGGCACAGTTTAATGAACTTTTGTCTGGATTTGCCTTGTTTTTCTTGATTTGCGATAAGGAAGAAGCTCAGTACAGCATAAAACCAACACAAGTCTTCCCTACATGCTTTACTTTCTACAACTTTTCTCATCCAAACTTATTCTGAAATGCACTACACAATTCAAATATCCAGGCTTACGCCAGTGGCTGCTGAAATCTGTAGAAAGCAGTACTATAGAAACGTTATTCCTTTAAAAGAATTGGAGAAATGAATCACAGAAGCAAGGATGATTTTAAATATTTGCATAAGGAAGAAAAAGGAAAAACATGATTGAAAGATAAGTCCTTAAAACAAACCTTCATGTCCAGAGTCCTTGACGCTTACCAGTGAGTTCAGAAGGAATCTGATTTTGTCTATGAATCAATAGAAGATTTAAAACTGCAGAAATCGAGTGAAATGGAGAACCATGGAGAGCAAGTCAGGTGATAGAGTGGTAAAAAAAGGAACAACAGGGCAAAAATGTGCAGGTCATAACTAGAAGAAGGACAGGAAAACAGAAGGTTCTGCAAGTTCATCCAGAGCAGGTCCATGAAGAACCGTTTAGGAATGAATGGGCAGTCAGGCGCTAAGACCTGTGCTCTGCCTGCTAGCCAGTTTATTAGCTCTCCTGATAACACAACAAAGGCATCCAAAGACATAACATTTGCAGAAAATAATTTCCTTTGAATGGATGCGTGTGTAGCACTGGCACTGTTCACTGAAATTAGGAGTGACAGCGTTGTACGTATCTCTACAGGTAAAAAGAAGCGTGGACTAGGTTTTGGAATCTTGTGGCATATGAACAGAAAATACCAGAATTTTTTCCTGAAATAACTTAAATCATGCTGTTTATGGCTCAGTCACTTAGGGAAGAGAGACTTTTCTTTCTTTAGAAAGCAAAATGTCATGACATTATTATTATAACCTGAGAACGCAGGACGCACATGGAATTTGTGCTCTTGAGCAGCGTGTGCCTGCAGTAGAGTCCCATGGGGATGTCCCATGTCCACATCTGGTAGTTTCTGCAAACACAAGATCAACACATGCCTGTAAAAAAAGGCAAGGTTCTTCTGCTTCTCTGATACTGGGAGAGGACTTCTTCTCTAAGACTATGGGTCAAAAAAGGGTATAACCAGACGGATGGGCTCTGGAGCTCTACAGACCTTGTTTGCTGTCCCAGTGCTATGGATGCTGTTCAGGGCTCTCTTGCTGGAGAGCCAGGTAAGCGTAACTGAAGTAGCTTATTGCCTGGGGAAGGGACAGAGGGCTGGCTCCGCATGTTCAAACCAGTGAGATTGCCTCAGCATTTCCACAGCCTGCCCTCAGCTTAAGTACATCAGAGATGGTACATTACAAATTACAGTCAGATAAATGCTGACATTATCTGATGGAAACGATGAGAGGATACTCAAGAGTGTTCTAGATATTTGTTTTTATTTTTTAAAAAATAATCACAATATAACACCTATTTATCATGAAACACTTACTTTGACAGGTCTGAAAATAATAATATTTTAAGAGGGTGACTAGACTTGCTGTTGGCTTGGGCTGTCATTTCCTTTTTCTTATTGCGAGGATATTTCTCTGCCTTTCTTTATTGAACTAGCTTAACTGAGAACCCAAATAGCACCCTTGAGACAAACACAGGGGCTGATGGCAGCTGCGTATTAGACTCAAAATTATCCTGTTATATATAATAAAAAACAACCCATGGTCTTTCTCATTCATAAGGTTTCTTTCCAGTGTTTTTTTTTTTTATTATGACTTTTCTTCTATATGAAGACTTGACAACTGATAATGAAAATCATTTATAGTTCAGATTGCCTGGAGAATGAGAGGAAGACAAAGCTGACTGAATTGTAGGAATTCAGCATTTGGGAGGGTATCGTGATCAAATGCCTGTATTAGATGCACACTGCACAGAAAGGTGATTTTTAGAAGAATAAACAGGAAACTCTTAAGAATCTTTTACTGATGGTAACATGCGAAAGGACATGCCAGCTCAGTACAGCTTTTGTATAAAACAGCTTGGCCACTACTCATGTGGTCAGTAGAAATGCTGAAACATTCATAAAAAGTCAAGTGCCACTGGGAAGCTGAGACTTCGGCTTTTCAAAGCAGGAGGAACGAGGAACTGATCTTACAAAAATATTCTCCTTCAATGACTTCTCTTAAATGGCAGAGTTGTGGCATGAAACGAGAAAATGATTCTTGCAGATAATTTATTTCCAAAGTGGGAGGTGTTTTTTCTGCTCAAACTGTTCATTACAAGTAGTATTATGAGTCTCATTTCTGTTACACCAATAACCAATGCTTAGTTTTGTAAATAAAAAGGGGCCAGCATTGAGAGCAGCATGATAAATGTGGAAAATACATTTTCTGTCTTTGTAAGGACTGTGAATAGCAGTTATGAGTTATTAGGACAAATACTGCTATTTTCTGTGTAGTACAAAAGAGAGGAAAGCCACTCAAGGGGACAAAACACTAGGGGGGAAGAGAAGCCCATGCGGTCAGTGTGTCTCTGGTTGGCATTACCCAACAGTAGTCTTAGTTCAACAGCTCGTTTCTCAGTGGAGATATGTTTGGTCCCAACTCCTGAAGAGTCCGTACCCCTTTGGGACGTACGCGGGTGTGCATTCTGTCCACCCCCTAGCATCGTGTGTAGGGCAGCTCTGGGAAGCAGCAGAGAAGAGGGGGGCTGAGCAGTGCTCGGCGGAAGGATGTTTGCTCTCTGGTTGACGTGGGATTCGGGGAGCTGTTTCCTCACACGGGCTTTTGGTGTCTGTGTTCCCTCTTGCTCCTTCATGTGGCTGCTGCCTTCCTCCTCTCTTCCCACTGGATGGGGATGAAACAGAATGGGATTCTGCTTTGTCTCCTCCATCTGCCCTGCCATGTTAGATGTGGGACTTCCCATGAGCATCGCGTTATCCCACCCTGCAGTTGTTTCCAAGGGGTGGAAAAAATGTGCTGGTCACCAAGACACTGTCTGCAGAGAAGTGGGGAGCCTTCTGTGTCTCCCAGTGAGACAGCCCCTTTCTGGGCTATATGTCCTCTGCTGTTCGAGTCCTTGGAAGGTTTGATTATCCCTGCTTTGAGCAGGAGGTTGGTCTGGATGACCTTCCTACCTAAATCCATTTATGGTCTGTAATTTCATGGTGGCTGTTGGAAGGAAAAAAAAAAAAAAGAAACCCACCAAAACCACAAAACAACATGATAAAGATAGATGAAAGATAAGGATATGTAATTTGCAGCTGTTAGATATTAGTGTGATGAGGCAGGATTGTTGTTGCAGTGCTGCCCTGGGGAATGGAAACACAGCGCTCCTGGGTGAAGCCTGGGGTGGGAAGAATTCCCAGCATGTCACACAATACTCCTGAGACATTGATGATTTGATTATTCTCACAACTTCAGCCGCACTGCGTTGCTTCATTAAATAATGTAAACATCCACATGTTGTATCTGTGCTTGCCGTTTGGAGTGGGCTTTTCAAAGCGGGTGGTGCTTGAAGTGGGAATTCTGTCAGTGAGAATTCTAAACATGAACTGGGAAAAAGGTGACATGTTTGAAACATCTGTAATCATTTGTGTGTCATAAGTTAATTGGCTGTGTATGGATTATAGGCAGTAGACTCGTTTTCTGTTACATTCAGACATATGGCACGTTTGGAGTTCTTGGAACCTTTATAGTTTAAGTTTGTGGAAAGAACCTGAAATCCACCTAAATTACATTCATGGTTCATTAATATAGTTATTTGCATAACTAATATCTGACTGCTTTTTTTTTTAATATGTCTCTGGTGAAAAGAGAAGAATGTTATCGGTATAGGTTAAGACCTAATTGTATGTCTTTTAGGTAATGTTATAAAAATGCAGAAGAAAATTAGTGGGAAACCATCCTTCATTTCCCCTGCATTGGCAACAAACTTATGCAGAGAAGGTGACAAAATATGTAATCCAGCCAGAAAGGTAGAGCATCTATTCTTACTATAAAATATAAATTGGCTCTAGGGCTTGAAGTCAAATTAAGCAAAATAAAGACCTTGTGGTACCAAATCAAGAGTGTGTACATGATGGGTTTTCCATGCCAAAACTCAAATTAATTTTGAAATAATTTGCATAGAATCACATATTTTTGTAAATGAGAACAGTATCTGTGTGGACAGCAAAGAAGTGTGGGATTGTTTTTATTCTCTCTGATTTACAGTCACTAGTAATAAATAATTATATTTTTTTGCTTTCCAGCAATTAAAATACTTTCTCATTTCTCACTCCAGTCCCTTTCTCCTACTGGTTTGGTTTTTAATCTGTGTGTAATCCTTTGGTGGCTGCAGTTAAAGACGATGCCTTCAGCTGTGCCACTTCAGCTTGGTTCAATCCTTCTTTCCCATGAGTGGCAAGATGGTTGATTCCTTCTCTTTAAATCTGAACCTTGCAGCTTTCCTTGTCTCAATTTAAGTACATCTAGAGTAATTTCAAGAAGCATGAAATGTGTCCTACCTGGGTACAGAGTGGTCTCCTCCCTGTTTGTGTTTTAACCGGCAGTAATATGAAACTAAACTGTCACTTTGGTGGTATGGGGTCGTATGCACGTTGGCTTGTGGAGTCTGGGAACTTGATTGTGTTCCACATAGAACTGTAAGATAACACGAGAAAAAATAACCCTGGCAACTGGGGTACCGCATAGGAAGTCAAGAAACAAAGCTTTTCATTGTGGGTTTCCCCCTTCCTATCAAAGCAGATTGAAAACATAAATAAACTGATTCCTTTTGGTGGACCACGTGCAATCTGTCGTTATGAACATTTTGCACCACTGTCGTTGCCTCTGGCAAGCTCTTGGGAAAGCCGAGGGTGTCATGGAGATGAAAAGGCGATGAGCCGAGGTGCTTGTCCTCAGCTGGGTCTCGGGCATGGCAGCTGCAAGGTGTTAGGGGGCCTGGGCTCCGGCTTATCAATTTTCCTCTTGAGCTAGGTGGCTTGAGAGGAAAATTAATTTCACCATGCTGGGTCTCTGGCCTCTTTCCTGGGTCCTTCCCAGCAGACTCCTGAACTCGTTTTTAGAATAAGTTAGAATAAAATGTCTTATTTTTTTGAAGTGTTGATCATCAGTTACTTTTCAGGCAGCTAAGGAAAGGCAGACTGATTCCATAGCTCTTCAGGGCATGACTTTGAGCTGACTTTTGGTCAGGCCCATGTTTGGTCTCTCCATTCGTTTCTGTTCTGTATGAAATCAGATTCTACCTGACACTTGGAATAGGAGTGCATTTGTCCATTTTTTATTCTGAGCTTTCTTGAACCTTTTTAGTTATTTTGTTGTGGTTTTTAATGAACTTTTCAGTGCATTATACATAAGGATGATGATTAACTGAAATCTTAATATGCTCCAAGTCCCATCTGCTAGTGAATAGCTGAAATGATGAGCAGCTGAGCCAGGTCCTCCGGCTGCCCGGTAATTGATCTGCAGTATCATATCTGTCAGCGAGTGTTTGTGTTCTCTGTAGGGGCTGATGACTTCGTGTCTGGTAATAGGACAAAATCAACCATCCACAACATTTCAAACTATCAGCTAGAATTAGTGACGAGCCTTGGCAAGAGCACAGCAATAAATCTGCTCTTTTCCTCTTTGGTCTTTGTGACAGCTAGCAGCAGCAGAGACCCAAATGCAATTGTTATGGCTAGCGTGTGCCCGTGCCTTTTCTCCCTCCTATTTGTTCATTAGAGACTGGTGCTTTCTCTCGCTGAGACTGGTTAAATACTGCTGCTTTCAGTATCTTGCTGTTTGTCTTTCTCATCTTAGTACTTAAGACTTGCACAGTCTGTTCCAGTTATTAGCTCCTCTTAGAGTGTATTCTCGGGTAATCCTTGGGGTGACTCCCTGAATTAATATTACTCAGTTTGAATATTGAAATTTGAGATTAGGAAACAGAGTGTAGGAGTAAGCGGTATCTGAGCCTCCTCTGGACTCTCAATAACATCAGCAAGAGCTGGAAATCCTTTATCAGTTCTCTGTCTTGTCTGACACTTAACTCTCAGATGCTGTAGGTCACAGATCTCTGCACGAACATAGGTTTCGAAGCATTGACATTTGCTTGCTAGCTTTTCAGGGCTGGTCGTGTTTCTTAACTTTATTTCCCTCGAACGATGAGTCACAAGTGAAATCAGTGGCCTGTGCCACTCGGGCTGAGCTGCTGCGCACAGGCTGCGCATTGGGGCTGCACCCGCCTGAAGATCATCTGCTGCTGGAAGCGTTGCTTCTGCCTCTTGTGCTCTGTGCAGAACGTGCCTGTCTGGGGCTCTGAGGTGCCTGGGCCAAGAGAGGTCGGCTCTTCAGGTCTCTGTCTGTAGCTGTAAGATGTGAAGCCCAAGGGGAATGCCTGCCTTTAGGAAGAACCCCAAGAGCAGTGCAGGAAATGTTGGGAAGTCCATGGTGAGGCTTTTGCAGGTCTGGATGAGCAGTGGTTCAGGACCTCCCAGTGCTTCTCTTTTCACCAGTGGGATTTACTGGTTTTTTTTACATCCTCTGTTCTTAAGAAGAATGATAACGCTATGGGTCTGCTTGTGCTTTAAATGATGTAATTGCTGTCTTTAAGTAGGATGGTTGAAACACATATTTGTGTGTTGTTAACATTTTTCTGAAGTATGAATCCCTACCAAATGTATATATCTACAAACACTTGTTGCTGAAAGCAACAATTATTGAAAAAATACTTATCAAACATTATTTATAAATAAAATTAATTGCCTGGTTTTTATAACTAGTCTTTCAAAAATGACCTGACACGGAGATAAGCGCGTGAAGTTCTTGTGGAGTTTAGACTGATGTTATGATCTAGAACCCAGGCAGCACAGAACACCACACACTCACTCACCCTCCCTGTTCCCAGGGATGGGGGAGAGAATTAAAGCAGTAAACCAGAAAGAGACTTGTGGGTTGAGATAAGAACAACTTAATAATTAAACTACAACAAAACTGTAAATAATAATTATAATAAAAGTAATATATACAAATACACAAATGAGTGATACACAGTGAAACTCTTCACCACCCAGTGACCAAGGCTCAGCTGTTCCCAGCTAATGATCCTAGAGCAGGGAGAGTCCTGAAACCACAGCGCTGGAAAAGAGATGAAAGCCTGAGTGTCTGAGAGATCAAGAGCCATCAAGAGAGAGATGAACTGAGAGAGAGTGAGAACTTCTGGACAGAGTCTCATCTATACACTTGGAATGATGTGCATGGTATGGAACAGACCATTGGCCAGTCTGGGTCTCAATCCTAAACCTAAGGTTGAATCCTGGGGTAGTACCTGGGGCTGTGCTCCCTCCCAGCTTTGCCTGCCCCTGCAGACACTGGCACAGCAGAGAAGCTGAAAAGTCCTTGACTGTCCTGGCAGCAACTCTAAACATCAGTGTGTTATCAGCCTTCTCCTCCGCACAAATCCCAAACACAGCCTCTTACCAGCCACCATAAAGAAAGTTAACTCTGTCCCAGCTGAAACCAGGACAACTGATTATAGAGGTTAGATGCGTTGGTAGAAAAAGACTCTTTGCTCTCAGACATAAGAATTAATCACATATGGTGTTCTGTGCTACGTCTTAAGCAAACAGAAAGGGTGAATGATAACGGAGTGAAAACAGATTTTATTTGTTTTTAAGCTGTTTAGTAACTGATGTAAGAATTCCAGGACATAAGGTTCCGTTAGTAATTCAGCGTAAATGCATCTTTTACATTTGTCATGAAGAGATATTGCATAAATCAATGGAAAGACAGAAAAAATATTTTCATTCTATGGCACAGGAATACAAATAAAATCTTCCGGTAGGAAGCCTGTATCTTAATATCATCCTGTGCAGATTCTATTAGTGTTTTTCAGATGCCTGGATTAGTGCATTAGAAATATTCTTTGGTGTCGAACTGTGGGAAATTAAAATTGAAGGCCAAAAGTCAAAGATTCCCTGTGAAATTGAGTTTCCAGAGCCAGACGCTTTGAGCAACTTCAACTTTTTCATTGAAACAGGTGTTGGCCTCCAGCTTCCTTGCAAAGCTTCCATGTGCAATCCATCATTGAAAGTTCAAAGTGGCTTCAGTTTATGCAACATTTAGGGATTTGTAACCTGCTCAGGAAAGGTTTTAACTGCTTAGTTGGAATATAGATCTTTATTACAAAGAATGCATGTTATGTATGTAATGTGGTGAAATCTCAAAGATGTGTTTTACTTCTTCTCCATTACTTAAGCGGTCCTTTTCTCTTATAATCTCAGCCTCTACAGTAAGGTTAAGGAAATACTTCTCCACCCAAAAAACCCCAAACAAACGTAGAGTTTTCTCATCATTTAAATGATTGCAGAAATGCAAAATAATAGATGCTTTCTATAGCAAATCTTTTTAGTGCTATGAAAAACATTATCTGAAGACACGTTATCAGTTGGTAGTTCCTCACCATAGTGCAGTTTAACTTTATGGAGTATCTGATGTGTGCGGTGATCTGCCCTTTTAAGAAGTCACAACTGTTTGGTGACAGAAATGGAAGCTCTAGTCTTAGGGTCTTATTTCGTTACTATTAATTACACTGGGCTTATTGTGTTATTTGTCTGAGAATGTAATCATACATATTTTTATGAATACATTTATATTTAGTACCTTTAGAAGAGAAACGGACCTTTCAAAAGCTCGTGGAGGTTTTGGAATGACTACAGTGGAGTCAGAACTACAGTTGTTGCTCTTACAAAGATTCTTTTTGGCAGACTACATGATGAATTCACAGATAAAAACAGATCTGTTTACAATGCACAAACGCATAAACGCCCATGCGTGTGCTGATTTTATTGATTATATAGAAATATTTGTAGGTTTAATGTAGAAATGCTATTGACTTATTAAATCACGTAAAGACTTTATGGATATAAGGCAGATGTGGGTTTTTAGCAGCAGCTTATAATCATAATGTAGTTTAATATTCTGATTGAATATTTTTGAAAATGAAAGGCATGGTTTGTTGCCTTTTTCCTTATGAATTTGGTGTTAGACTGTAGAAGGTGTCTGCCTGTCTGCACCCCTTTTCTGTCTTTATTGTGAGCACTGGTCTGAATTACAGGCATGCTTTTTATAATTAAGGTTGCTTGTTTTCTGAAGATTTAGTTACCCTTTTTAGGAGAGTAAAAATATATTAAAATTGAACAGGTTGTTCTCTTTCTGAACATTCGAAGTAAATTGTGCAATTAAATTAATGCTTTCAGGAATTCACGGAGGGGGAAATCTCATGCAATCTGGATGAATACACAGAAATTTTACTTAGTTCACATCTATAACTCCCATTCTTTTTATCAGTAATTAAACACGCACATTAAGAGAAGAATGTCACTAAGTTTTGTTTCTTTGAAAATTTCATTGAGAATTTTGGCGTGAGAATAGCGTGCACGTTCATGACAGCTGGATATGTGACTGACCATAAGAGCTGTGAAGGATCAATAACACTTTTTCAGTTCAATAATTTTGCTCAGAAGCAGATATCTGTGGTATACCTCTGGACAGGTAAGATGCACTGGATCCACAGCTTCATTATTCACAACAGCTAATGTCCAGGAACAAGAGCTTCATTCCCATTCTGGTCCCTCTGCTCTGGAAGACTCCAGCATGGGGTAGGGCAGTGTTGGGAAAAGACTCTCTGCAAAGGCAGTGGGGAAGGAATCTTTAAAGTTACCCTTTGGTGTGATGATACAAGGGAAACAGTGGAAGCAGCAGAACTGAGTTTTTATTTTGTAAGTAACCCACCTCTTTGTGCTAGAGTGAGCTGCAAAAATTTCGTAAGTATATAGATTGAAGTAACAGGGTAACGTCATGTGTTACCTAATCCAAATCCAGATTATGACAGTATGAGTGCAATTAATTTTACCAAATTGTGGCCATGTACAACTTTGGTGTCTGGTTTCAATGAGTCGCGTGGAGGCCTTTCATAGCCAGGGGACAGAGAAATACCTTTGGAGGATGCTGAGTCTAGTTACGGACACTGATGGTTGAGCAGGAACAGCTTTGTTTAGAGTGGCTGGCAGGGTTCTTGCTCTCACAGCTCCTGGACTGCCTACTCCACCTCAGATTCAGACAGATAAAAATTCTGGGGCGTAAGGAGAAGGGGAGGAGCGAGAGAGGAGGAATGCTTTACTTCAGGAAAAATGTATCTGAAACATTCCAGAGGAAAGGAGCTGCAGGAGCAGCACCATCCATTGTCCTTATTGTGTTCCTGAAATACCTGCATGGGTTTAGTGAAACCTTTAAGTGCAATGAGTACAATAAGTATGGAAAATACAGTTCTAAACTGCAATCCCTTTATTTTTTGCAGTTTCTTGGGTTTTGTAATCTGAATCTGGTAAACATGGAAATAGTTTGCCTTTTTGATGTTTCCAACACGAAGTGTTGCCTTGTGTTCAGGGTGGAGTCCAAAGCTGGCTTCTAATAAGGAACCTGACGGTTCAACAGCTTTTGTAGACCAAGGTGGGACTGTATCATCCAAACTTCACATGCAACCCTTTTAGTTCTGGAATTAACAAACTGGTACTGACTGCTTTATTTCCATGTTTCACTGTTGTGGAAGCTGATATTGCTGATCCTAAGACAAGGATTAATATCAGCAAATTACTAACAGAGATGTGATTTATCAAATGATGAGTTTGCTTATGTAACTTAAGATACAGAGAATTAATAAATTCAAGGGATTTTGGTCCTCAGGACTTTAGGCATTTGAACACTTTAACTTGCAATGAGGGGCTGTCTCTACTATTGCAGTGGTGTTTTACCCTCAGTAAATGAAAGGCGTTACTGGTCCGCAGAGATACATTCCACCTTCTCTTGCTGGGAAGCCTCGTTGCGTGCCGTTAGATAACAGCACAGCTCACTAGCTGTGGTCTCTTAGCAACTGGCTCCGTCTCTTTCTTTTGAATTCTCCTTTTGTGACTCAGAGGCCAGTCTTATCCATAAACCTCAGCCTGCTTTTCTGTTTCCAAGACAGTGAAAAATTGAATGTTTTGGGGTGTTTATACAGAGTCCATGTAGTGCAAGAATATGTCCTAAATATACTGCATGTAGTGACAATGGAGATAAATTTCTATTTCTTAATTTAATAATAAATGGGTTATTAGAATCCTACCAACTTGTAGTATTGCTGGTAATGATGTGCCAATATATTTTAATATGAAATTTGGCTTCAAGAAAATACACAAGTAAAATCAGTAGATTTGGCAGTATTACATTGATGTGGGAAATGTATAAGCCCTTTCACTGATGTAGGTTTTAATGTATATACTTTTGGGGGGTTGCTTTGCTGTGTTTTTGTGTTTTGTTTTGGGGGTTTTTTTGTTACATATCTGTATTTAAAACAAGGATGGACAAAGAGGAGCATTCCTTCTAGGCAGGAGATTAGGGGCTATGCTTTCAAAACAATCAGAAGTTTGAATTCAGATCTTTGTGTGCACGCTCCTAAAACTGCCGTTCTATGTTTTGTTTATTGGAGATTTTATTTGCCTCTCAGTGGTGATGCATACTGGAAAACCCCTTCATTCCGAAGGAAAACCCTAGGATCAATAATTTTTTTATAATTAAAATCTTCTATTAATTCAATTAAGGAACATAAAAGACTTAGTATGATGTAATGAATCATGGTCCATCTAAACTCCCAGTATGTTTTTATGTCTGGACAGGTCTGCAGTGAAGAACATATGATTCTAACAGATGATGTTAGAATGCACCAAAGAGATTTTTCGTANCTACTAAGATTATTTTATGGCCGCCCTGTTCTGTTTGCCACCATCCCCCCCTTTTTTTTTTTTTTTAGAAACCAAGGCATGTATATTGTTTAGAAATCCTTCTGAAGTAATGGTTCTGGTAGACTCTTCTGTGTTAAGCTGATTAAAAGTTTCTGACCTTTCGGAGTGTGTCATATACAATCCTAGAAGACCACCAGAGTTGAAACTATTCTGTTAGTTTTGACATCCTCATCAGGCTTTCTGTCTGTATCATAAACAATCCTGATTCACTTGGTTTTAGTTAATTTGACAGGTCATTGTTAATATCATCGCTAATAGCGAACTGTTACGAGTTACACATGTTTTGACAAGAGGAGTCTTTAAGACACGGCAATACCGGTTAATTAGAGCAGAAGGAAAGTGCTTATTTCTTTTGCCCATAAAGTGGATATCAGCTTAATATTTTGGGAGTAGAGGGGAGTGGAGGATGTTTACTTCATGAACAAATTTATTTCTGGCTGTCTGAAACCAAGCAAGAACTGAGATGGGAACTATCCCGACACTGTCACGCACATCATCCCATTTAGGAAGTTTCTCTTTCTGGCAGCTCTGTGTCGAGTACATTCTGAGTGAATCGTCACTCTTCTAATTGCAGCTGCTGCTACTTCACCTAGCCTGTTGTAACCAACGGGGTTTTGATGAATGTGTAACCAATGTTATCATTGAACATGAAATGAGAGCACATCTGCTGAGCTCTTTCCATTCATCAGAGGCAAAAAGTTGAGAAGATGTAGGTACCTGTCCAGTGAACGTAATGTAACCCAAATGGGAGCTTTGAAGAGGGATTCAAAGACCATCCCTGGAAAGTCTGACAGGTGGAGCACAGCTTGAGGAGTGATTTGAGTGAATGTAAGTGTTTCATGGCTGAGGGAGACTGACATTCATAAACAGTAAACATGAGAGAATGGGATTACGTGTGGTTTAAGTGGGAGCGAATTTCAATGTAGAAGAGGAAATAGAGCACAGGAGTTTTGGAGAGAAGCTTCTGCAGGGATTTGTTTCTACTTCTATTCATCAACCAAGAAAGCATACGAATACTCAACTGGTCTAAAGCCTCTAAATCCAGTGTCTTACCAGTAAAAATGGTCCTATTCTGCTTTGAGTTTCCCGTTTTGGCATAAAACTTACAAACTATGCATGAACAATAATATGGCTTTAAAAAAGAACAGAGGAAATCTTCAGGAGGAGCAAACTCACCGTTTGGTACTAACTTGGAATGAATATCTGTATGAGTTGGTCTTAGTGTCTTTATACAAGGTGCTAAATTGAAGGCACATGCCATAAAATGTTTGTCCTTTCCTGATCAGAAAAAAGCATTTTAAGAAGTCCTGTATGAGCGTAGCCCCTTTCTGTCGCTGCAGTCAATGATCAGACCCCAAAGCTGTCCTTTAAGGTCTGACTTGTGGTTCCCAGCCCCGGTTATGCAGGCCAAGGGAGTGCGCAGCACCTCCCTCCATGCCCATGTGCCTGGCTTGCTTCCCACTGGAAATCTCTACGTGCATGGGAAAAAGAACTAGTACCTTTAATCCCAAGAGCTACGTGCATAACCAAACACCAATTTTCTGTTTATCAGAAGTAACTTGCATTGCTAAGTGATGGCTCCTGTGCCTGACCCACTGTGCCTGTAGGAACTTGATGGGAATGGAAATCCTGCCACCAACATAGTGATGGGACAGGTGTGGAAAGCATCTGGGAGGGGAATTAGAGGCAGTGGGTCACAACATATCTACCTACAGCAATGAAACAGATTGCACGGGCCTTGGTGCTCTCTGTCCTGGGAAGAGAGAGCAACATCTAGGGTTGCAGCTGCTTTGTTGGAAAGGTTTGGTAACAAAATTTTTGTGGAAAATGCTTTCAGACAGAAGGGAAAAAACCCAAGCTGGTAATTTCAAAACCATGTGCTTCCATTCTTTGAAGTTCAAGAAAATCATCCTTCTAAATCACTCATGGGATGGGTAATAATAGCGGTTTACTTTGCTATGTGCCATGTCTTTTCCCTGACATGAGTTAGAGAGAGCTCTAGCTTCTTCTATTCTCCTTCCCCTTCCCAAGCCTGATTTTGTTGCAATGCAGTTGCCTTCTAGTCTCTTAGGTCTAAATATCTTCATTTGTTTTATGCTTAATTTTATTATTGTCAAGAAAAGTTGTGTTATACAACATTATCAAGATGTGTAGTTTATCTATTATACCTATATAAGTATACACCTACTATAATATTACCCTATAATATTTTTCTTTTAGAAAGGAGAAAATGAGGAAATTGAGGTAATGATAGAGCAAAGAAGAAGGGGGACAAATCTGAATAGTAGCCTAAGCCCAGAGAGCGTGCTGTAGAGTTTGGCATTTAGAGAAAATAATGACTCTGAAGTTGCTTTTCTTTAGGTAGTAAAAAAAAATGCTAGTGCAGCAATTTCTCTGATCACAAGGATCGACATTTACACTGAGACTGAGCCTGCCTGTTTGTTAATTAGCATGGTGGAGTCACCCTGCACTCAGCCCTGCATCTCAGCAGGCCCCTATGCAAGATTTACATTTCACAGGGAGAAAGAGTCTTGATAATGAGATGATGCTTTGCAGAGATGTGTGCGGAGAAGCACAGCTGGATTATGTAAATGTGATTTGTCTGAAGCTGTAGCACATGGGTCCTGTTACTCAGATGCTGATCTGTAACTCACCGATGGCTCTTGTGATTTCACATCTATGTGCTCAGTGGTTGGTATTAACTTTTAAGATAATTTGTTTTTATGTATGTCATAAACGGCTTACATCAAAGTAGATACGTATCCCCTACATCTCCTGTGACAGTGCTTTGCAGTGCTTGTCTTCTACAGCTTTGTCATGATAATGTTGTTGAAGGAGGAAGGTTCCTGGTGAATACATCCCACTTAACACCAAAATTAAGTGAGAGATGCTCAGGAACCAAAAGGTAACAGGCAGTACCTGTTTGCTCCCTTACAGTGTCAGTGTTCTGTCAGCTGGGAGCACTTTTTAACTTTTTCTCATTATCAGGAAAAAAGCAGAAGGATGGGAAAAGGAGTTTTGCAGAAAGCGCCATTGGTACCACTGCAGACCATGAGGTACCAGAGAGCTGTTGCCTTTACTGGGACTTGCTCCAAACTCACTTGTCCCATGTTGCGTTCCCCGTGCATCACCAGTTGCCCATGAAAATGAGGACTCGGGGCTTTGTGCTTGCCAACGCCAGGGCAAGGGCTTCGCTTTGTCATTTTTCTGTGTCTCCTCTTTCATTCTTGGGAGGATCAGAAAATGTTTTTAGCCTGGTTTCCTCATTAAACATTGGGTGCCTCATCATGCTCTTTGCCATTTTCCCTGCGATAGCTTCAAAACCTGACCGCCTGCATCAGCCAGGCTTGGCAGAAAGTTGCAGCCCTCCGAGGGGATTCATTTCTTGTGGAGTCTGCAAGGAGAGTGTGGGGGACAGGGGAGAGGAACCCATGCTTCTGCCCTGGCAAAGGGCTGAGAGGCTGCTGCCGGCTGCTGCCCGTGGAGCTCTCGGCAGGCTCCAGCACAGGATGATCAGCAGGGAAGGGCAGCAGGGCTGGGGCGAGTGTGTGCACCTGCCTGTGTGCAGGAGTACGGAGGGGACAAAATGAAATCCCCGAGAAATCGTCTTCGGTAACCAGCTTTTTAATTACTGGCCAAACACAGTGCTCTTCGGAGAAAACTTTGCTTGCTCCTAACCTGAAAATTAATGTATTAGTGCAAATGACGTTTCTACTCTATTAAAGTAACCTGTAAGTGAGAATCAAAAGAATTAAACTCTTTTTTTCACCTCAACTATTTGGGGAATTTCCCGATTGAATAGTTTTGTTCAAACAGAAGGAAAAATGTGTTGACAGCATGTTGCTTTTTCATTCTGCTTTGTGCCAGTAGGAAGATTTGAGTATCTAAAATCCCCGTTGTATTTTAGCAATGTGAGATAGGATGGGGAATTGTAGAAAACAGAAGTTACCATTGTTAGTTGGTGACCTAGGAGCCTGTTCTGCTGATTTTTGAACAAGTGGGCAGGCACTGACAAGTCATTGAAATGAGACATTTGCAGATGGTTTGAAAACTGTGGCCAGAGGAAGAGAAAGCAGAGAACTAACGAGGCTTGTAAATATGTAAAAAACTCCATAATGACAATACATATTGAAGTTATACGTGTGTACTTATTTGTACTTGAAAAACTATTGTCTGCATGGAGTAATTTTAAGTAAAATGGTTTATAAACATTGTAAGCTCTGGTCTCTGCCTTCTTTAAAAAGTACAATAAAGCAGAATAGGATTTCAGCTTCTTCCACACACCCAAAATGTAAAAATCTTCAGGTTTTAATACTTACCTTCCATAGGAAAAAAATGCATTTGAGAGTGACAGTTGTGAGCTAGGGTAAAATATCAGAGTGATAGAAATACATAAAAAAGGACTCGGACCAGCTCCAAATCTCAGAAATGTGACTTCACAAATGTTAACAGGAAGGATAGGCATAGATCTGGTATTACCTCTGCTGTTCTTAGAGGGGCAGGGGGCCCAGACATCCTCAGGACATCTCAGTAGCTACAGGCTGGTTCACTGGGGAATCCCTGTTTGTGTAGTTCCAAAAGTACTTCCAAGTAGACAAATTAAGGACTTCTAATTTTTCTTCAAATTTGAAACATCTTTCAGCTTTAAATTCTTTCCTTTGGGAAAAACCTCAACTCGGTGAGGACTTCAGTGGCTGGCTCCTCAACTGAGAATGCCAACAGGGCTGGACTGCAAGGATGTGTTACTGGGCTGAAGGGTTGGACTCGCAAGGGAAGGCTCATGCTACTGTAAATTCCACTTAAGTCTCAAAGACAATTGCTTACGGTGCTTATTGACTACAGGATAACAGACATTCTCTTTTGCCTTCTTTCTCCTTATGTCTGCATATTGAACAGCTTTTGCTGTTCAGCCTCTTTGCTTTCTGGGAAATTGTGACAATGCTGCTGGACCAATAAATTCTTGCCTCATATTTCACATACTTTCATGGAGAAGCAGCTACACTTATGCATAAGTGTTCATAGGTTTTCTCATTCTTCCCTCCTTGCTTTCCTCCTGGAAGAGTAAGGTAGCTAAAAAACTAGACTTAAAGGTCTATCCTTGTCCAGTGGCAAAGGTCCCCACTTGAACGTCTGTACCTTTTTCTTTGAATTGAATAATGCACTATTTGACCAAACCAGTTTTTATTTGAAGCTCCTGATGATCTTATTCTTCCCACACTAGTAAAAAGCTGATATTTCACAGATGGTGCCAATGACAGTGGCTGTTGTACCACACCTCTCCCTCCTTCGGTACATTTGTCTGCTGTTTCTCCTTATTTCAGTTTCTGGTTGTGCTTCTTGCTAAGCAACTTACATAGCTGACAGTAGTAGATTCCCATTATTAAGTATACATTAATATGTAAAGATTAATGACATTTAAAGTTATTCCTGAATTATTCATATTGATAATTTCCATCATTCCAGTGCATGCTTGGAGCTTACTAGAGCACAGTGTATTGCTGACAGTTACGTTCTCTATTTTTCTTTTCCGTAGATATGTTTATGTTGAGGCTTTTTTTTTAATACACAGAAGAACACATGAATACTGCCATAGTGTCTGTAGTGTGTCAGCTGGATGGATCCTCAGGTGTTTTCACTGCTGTGTCTCCGTTGGAGTGATGCCCCCACCCTGCCTTGTGTTTGCCCGAGGTATAGACTGTGACAAGGGACGGAAGCGTGTTGCCTGATGTCACACTGACAGTCTGTGGTAGAGGGAGGAACTGATCCAGAACACGTCTGTACTATTGAACTGTAATTTCTCTGGTTTCTTACTGTATCTTAACGTGTATATGCTTTCAAAATAATGCAAAGTTATGAATAATTTAAAAATAACCAAATCTGAAATATGTGATGAATTGTCCTTGGCACCGCGTAAGGAAAGCCATTAGTGTGCATGTCACAGGCTCCATCCAGCTGCCACTGACGTTTCTGGTAAGATTTCCATTTATTTCATTATGACCTGGAGCAGGCATCAGGACTGAAAATGTCCATTTGGAGTAGCATTCATGTTTAATTAAAGCAGCTAGATGTACAGTTTTTAAACAATAGAATTTTTAAAAAAAAGCAAAATAATTACAAGAGACGGTTCTTTGACTAATGTCCACTGGTGTTTAATGTACAGTGAGGAAACAAAGCTGTTGGCTCAGGACACCAGTAAATAGCAAGTAAAGCCTCAGGAGAGAGGCTTTTTTTTAAAAAAAAAATCTTCTTTCCATTTTATGTCTGTATTTCTTCCAGAGCAAACCTAAAAATACTAAATAATATGTCTGGGATCTTCCACAAGAAAAAATTCAGATGAGCATGAAGTGCATGAAATTGTAGAAATTTTTAACATCTGTGAGAGTTTGTTGTGTACTTTGGAATAGGAAGCGATACTAAATGGGAGAAACGTTTAGTTGACACACATGTCCCTCAAGTCACTATGATTTTAGCTAAGCTGAAGCCCAAAACCCAGACGTCAAAACTTGGCAGATAAGATGTCTTACAACCCTGTCTAGTTTTTCCCAGTTTCTGGTCTTATTTCTGATTCCAGGAAAATGAATGATAAAACTCTTGTTCCTGTCCCTGAGAGACAGCTGGGCTCTGCTATGGAGCTGCCATCTGAAATCCTACCAGGAATGTATAGGCAACACTTCTTGTTGTGAAAGAATTTAGGATAAAGTCAAACATCATTATTTTTCTTTGCATCTGCATTATGAAGCACCAAAAATGTCCATCCAGCTGATTTGCAGCAGCGGCTGAAAACTGGGATGCTTGTGTTTGGCACAGCTGGCTGGTGCAGTGAAACACTGAGCCTTGTATTGCTCTGCGATTACAGCTGGGAAGGCATCAAGCACCTTCAACCATCAAAAATATTTCTACATTGTTTTTTTCAGAAGATAGTAGAGTTTAGAAAGAAAAAAAAAAATCAGCGGGGTGCTACTTGCTTTTACTTTACGGTGAGCAGCTGGTAAAATCTAAGACCACCTTGCACGACTGGTTAAACTGCTTCTGCACGTTGTCTGCTTTAAACTGCTCAGCACTGCGTGCTCTCTGTAGATCTGCAAGAGCTGGAAACCAGCTTTCTGCAGTCAGCCTTAATGATTTCAGAAATGTTGCTAAAATGAAATTGCTTCTATTCTTTATGCACGCTTTATTGTGAATGTTTCCTACAAATAGTCTTAAGAACTGTTTATTAACTGACAGGGTAACAAAAACAATTCTGGAGAATGATCTAGGGAGCAGAGAGGAAAAGCTCCTCTTCAGACTGTGTTTAAACCTGACAAATTGTGAGCACTAAGTGGCCATAGATCTTTTATAGCTCTGGGAGCTGCATTCGGTTTCATTCTGAAAAGGAAGCATTCAGGCTGGGAAAGGTTCTCAGCAATATGGGCACCCAGCATATTGCCTGAACAATAGCCAAGACCAGATTTGTTAGTCACAATAATATAAGAATATAATTTGAATTAGTATCAGTTGTCAGCTTACTGGTAATAATCGGAAGAGATCATCAGAAAGGGTTTAGTGAATACCTTTGGGAATTGCATGCAGTATTTCTGAACAAAAAGTAAAATTTGAGGAGTCCCTTGTTCAGTGCAAGGTGCCACGTGGCTTCCAGTTTTCAGATAAAATGTGCACAGACTATAATGCCCATAGATCAGGATAACTTGTGCCAGACAGAAAAGTTTTGTCTTTTCTCCTAACCCTTTCCTTGAGAGTTTTACGAGATTGTTATCATTTTTGCTTTAGNCAAATCAGGATAATTTGTGCCAGACAGAAAAGTTTTTGAGAGTTTTACAAGATTGTTATCATTTTTGCTTTAGTTAGATAATTTCAGAGCAGTGCACATTCTGGATAAGAACAGTCCATATGACAGAAGACAACACTGGAAATTTTGGCATTATGGCAACTTTTGTTCTTCTCATTAAGTGCAATGTTATATCTGCAGATATTTATGCTTTTTTTTTTTTTTTTGAGGAAAATTGACTGCTTTCCATAATTTTTTACTTTTGGTTGTTTTCTTGTGGCCAAAGGAATCTTGCCGAGATGGCATCTCTTTAACCCACCACAAAAGATGTTTATTTTAACTAATGTTCAAAGTCTAATAAACTGTAACATCACAGACCCTTCCTGTTTATCTTCAGACAAGTGGTGTTTTGCTCATATCAATGCACTGGCCTTAAAATTAAGCTGGACAGCTCATTGAAATAGTCCTGAAAATCAAGGATTGCTTGTGCATGTTTCATTTTAGTACAGGCAGAACTGACATTTTTGCTGCAATGGTTTCATTTCTAAAATGGAGAATATTTATTAATTAATTTCCCTGAAACCCAAGCTCGTAAATGCTGTGGAATGCGTTCCTTTGCAGAAGTTTTTTCTGAAGTGGTTACAAAAGCGACTTTCGTTCTTGAACAAAATACAGTACTTACCCCTGAAATCCTAAACTTATTGTCCTGACAGCTGGAGAGCTGGAGAGAAGCAGCCTTCTCTTGCTTTGTGTTTCTCTTTTTGGCAGCTCTTGCTGGTGCATGGTGGAAACACTGAAAAGAATATCTTCCAAACACCACTCTCAGCTCAGCCAAACAAACAGAGAAAGGAAATTCAGTAGATTAAAGGAAGATACTATTTATCTTAACTGCAAATGATCCCATTAGAATTTTAGCAAAGTTTAGATTTTAAAGGCTCAAGAAGTGAAAGTTAATAACTTCCAGCACTGTCCTGAAAATTAGAAAGATTTCTGAGATTAAGTGAATAAGAGGTCGTTTTGTGGATGAGTGAAAGCTTTAGAAGATTTACTTCCACACTGGGGGCTTGACATCACATTTGGCAATAAAAATTTTATATTTTCTCCACAAGACACAGATTCATGCAAGCATGTGCTAACCCATTTAGTACTTAAACATTTCATTTTTAGTTTCATTGACCTTGACTCTCCAGGAGTTCAGCTCTCACCTCCCACCTGTTGGTATCTGAGGCTTTTTCAAAGAGAAGTATTTCAATGGTAAATGCCTGCTGGTGAAACCATAACTAGCTAAAATGCATTCGTTTAGCAAAAGTTTTAATTTGGAAAAAACAAGGCTGGAGCAGGGTTCCTGGTCAAAACTGGAGGGCAGTCTCTCCCACTGTGGCTAGTCTCACACCTAGCAGATAGACTAGAGGAGTCATTGCTGTGCTGGATTTGCTGCATACATGTGTAAAATCAGATTACATCCAACCTTAGTGACAACGAGAAAGGAACAACTTTACTTAGAATTTCAAGTCCATCCTGCCGTTGCTAGGCTTTTCTCCATGGCACAAAGCCAGCAAGTTCAGCTGCCATGTATTAGGCAACAGTGACACAGAAAGCCATGACTAACTGCTCTAACCAAGTATCCAGCATGGTATTTGGAGTACCAAATNCTATATTTTTCAGATAATTATCATTTTTTTTTTTTTTTTTTTTTTTTTAATAGCTTTGGAAAGGCATTTGTGAGAGAGGCAAGGAGCTTGTGGCAGTTCTGGGAATAAATGTCAGATTTCCTGGCTTCAGATCATGTGCCTTGACCACAAACTTTTTCCTTCTCAGAAAATCCAATTTCATCGTGGCTTGTATCCTTGATTATTGTGCCTTTTTTTTTTTTTCTTTGAGAATCTGCAAATTTTGGTTTGGGTTTCATGGTGTCATATGATACTTCAGAATAATGTCTCAGATGAACAATCTTTGAATACATTTTTAAAAGGTGTAGAGGTATTTGAGTATGTCAAGAGGTTCTTCAGATAAGAGCTAACATTTGGATTTTTTAATGAGTCATTGCTCATGTGAAAGAGAGCTCAATAGGCCAAGTAGGCTTTCATTTTTATTGATTTTTTTTTTTTTTTTTTTAGAGGAACTGCTTCTGGACTATTGTAGTTTCTTTATCAAAGTTCTGTCTTCCACAACTCTTGGTGAAATACTAAGCAGAAAGTGCTTCAATACTATCACCTTCTTAAATACTAACAGGTGGTTTTATGTTGAAGTTCTTAAAGTTCCAAACTACAAGGGTTTCAGAAATACGCATATGTGCCTTAGCTCTGTGTTTTGGAACTGTTTTCGGGTCTTGCCTGTTCTTTTTTGGAGTGCCATGCTCTGTAAACACCTGGAATTTGCTGTGAAATTGGAGCATGGCTTGGTTCCGCGATGTTCTCTCTCTCAGTGCCTGCTGAGTGCTGTTCTGACACGGACAGCGGTGTGTACAGTGTCAGCAAACCAGGGAATGTCATAGGTAGGATCCCAAGTCAAGGCTGCCAAGTATCTACATTGAATTTCATGATCAGGGATATGGTCCTGCTTTTCTGAGCTGCTATTGTGTAAAATATATTTTTCTTTTCATTTCTGTTGGGTCATTTACAAGCTTGCCTTGAAAGGTGAACTTTAAGGGATGTCAGTTTTTCATACATGAACACATTTGAGTTATCTGCATTTGTGGATGGGGTGGAGATACAGATGCTTAGCGTTCATAATGCAGCCACTAAATAACATCTTGGAAATTGTGTGTTATAAACGTTGAGCACAGAATCCCTGTTCTCCAGACTCCCAGGAAGTAAATGGAAGCTGGCTAGTGTGTTGGGGATAGAGAGAGGTCATCGACACTTTGTAGTCATAAGGACATCTCCCTTAATCTGTTTAGAAAAATAACACTTATCATTTTTACTATCTTGTTTATAGTATTTTTAATGTAATGTGTGTGAGTGACGTTACAGAGTGGGGTGGGGACTCTGCTCTCTGCCTGTATTTCTTAAGATTCACCAAAATGGTGCTTCTGTTCTGACCGGACCTTTTAGACACGAGTTCAGCATATTTTTAAGTCATTAGTATTGAGTGTATCATCAGAGCTCTTTCTGTAGTATGTTTACTGCTTTAGGCAGGTACTCCCTAGTGATTAAGAAAGTGGGAGGACCTGCAGACTTCATACCTAGGGCAGTGCAGCGTGCACTTACTTTCAGCATCTAATTCTCTGGAGAGCAGTGAATTGGTTAATTACTTTCTGTGAGGTATGTGTGTCCTCTACAGTCACATGAAAACACTGTTTAAAGTAAGGAGTCAAAAGTCAGATGTAATTTGTTACCGTGCATAAATAAATGTGGTCAAACTAATTCCCCTTAAATAATACATAGTAGATTCATGTGAGATGTAGAAAATACACTAAATGTGCTTGTGAGGAAATGACCACCATAATTAATTTGAACTGCACCTTTCATCTGTTATGAGCAGATTTGTCAGACAGATCATTCTGTATCTCCAATCCCCAGCATAGCCCTGATGTAGCTCCCAACTCCCACTTTTTTGCTTGTTTGTCTCATTTTCTTTATCTAGCAAAAGGAGGGACAAAGGAGCAGAAAAGAAAAATATATTTTGGGTAAGGTGTAGATGCTCCAGCATAAAAAAGGCCTGGACCTGTTGGAGAGAGTCCAGAGGAGAGACACGAAATTAATCAGAGGGCTGGAGCACCTCCCCTGTGAGGACAGGCTGAGAGAGTTGGGGTTGTTCAGCCTGGAGAAGAGAAGGCTCCGAGGAGACTTAACAGCAGCTTCCAGTACCTGAAGGGGCTACAGGAGAGATGGGGAGGGGCTCTGCATCAGGGAGTGTGGGGAGAGGACAAGGGGTAACGGGTATAAGCTGAAAGAGGGTAAATTTAGACTAGACATTAGGAAGAAATTTTTCACTGTGAGGGTGGTGAGACACTGGAACAGGTTGCCCAGGGAAGCTGTGGATGCCCCATCCCTGGAGGGGTCCAAGGCCAGGCTGGATGAGGCTTTGGGCAACCTGGGCTAGTGGAGGGTGTCCCTGCCCATGGCAGGGGGGTTGGAACTCGATGATCTTTGAGGTCCTTTCCAACTCAAACCATTCTGTGATTCTGTAGGACCCTCAATGGGGATTAGAGAAGAACGTAAATTGTGCAGGACAGCAGTTCAATGAAGTCTGTGTGCCTGCTTGTCCTGTTTATGTTTTATTCAGCTTTTGTTTGGTTTATCAAACCCTGCTGTAATTAGAACATCACATTGTTTTATTACACATATGCAAGGATTAAACAAGGCTGATATGATTCTGTTAACAACTGTTAATTCTTTGGTTTTTGTCATACCTCACATTTTAACTGAGCATAGGACAGAACCTCTGAAAAGATAAGCTCACATAAAGAAGCTGGAAGAAGCCTTCATAGATGGAACATCACTTTTCTACTTTTTCAGTGCCGTGTACAAGGAAGTCTCTTCAGAAAGCTTTCCAGGATAATACTTGCAGACAAAAAGCTCCTGCATCTTAGCTTCAGTCTTCATTAACTCCTTTATATAGACTTGCATTATTTGAACAGGAAACTATTATTTCACAATTATAAAGCTTTTTCTCATTCAGTGGAAAGGTTTTATGGTTATTGTTAAATTAGTTTATTAATTCCTATTCTTGGATACTAATTTTCCACCTTTAAGTGCAAACAGATCTGTCTAGTCCAATCCTATAAAATCCTGCCTGCACTGAGAAATCTGTTCTGCAGGTTGCTTTGTGTCCTCCAGACTGGCAGTGCTGTGTCCTGATCACACATTCACCAGTTTACAAACCTGCTCTGATTGTACTGGTTTTTTGAAAAAAAGATGGGGATCGCGTTCTGGCCTTTCAGGGTGGCAGAAGGGGTGGCTGTGAAGGGGCCGTGGCAATGGTCCCTGTGGAGCTCACCGTGTACCAAGCTCTTGCTGCGGGGGTGATTCACCTGGATATATGGGAACAGCAGCATTAAAGACTGCTGTAGGGCCAGTGTTACATTTTGGTGCTGCCAAAATTACTCTGACCTTTTCTTTCCTTTTTTTTTTTTTTTTTTTTTTTTTTTTTTNAAATTAAATATAACGCTAGTGGTCAAATTGCTAGTTCATTTTTTTAAAGGCTTTGAACTTAGAGAAGTCAGTTAATAATACAAACCTACATGAAAAAGGACTACTTTAAGTTTGTTTATTTTAAAGTACATCTTTGTGTTGGGTCCTAACTGATGATATACAGCACCTTATTTCAACAGGCTTACAGAAACCCTTCAGCTAACATAACTTTTCCCATGTCTATAAAAATTCAATTTATGTGTGTGCGACTTAGCAAAGCTGACAATTGCAAAGATTTATTATATGTTGATTTTTAAAGTTTCATCCACTTCTTGCTCTTTCATTCAAATTGGAATCTTTTGTCTGATAATACCATCAGGGAAAAATAATAAAATATGACTTTGAAAATATTGTTCTGTTGCACAATGATCTGAAAACACTTATCCTAACCATTAACTTCAGTAATGTGGTGGGACGCATATAAATTATAGTTAAAGTAATGGATTTTAGAAGGCAAGATACTGGAGGGTTGAAAGACGTTTCTTTTGAGGTTGAATCCGTATGTCTTTCTTTAGAAGACGTTTTATTTTGTAATGATTTTCCACTGAATTGTGCTGCTAGTGAAAAGTCTTAAGTAGTGCTCCTCCTAAAAATAGCTTTACTGTAGAAACATGTATTTTCAAAAGGTGTGACAGTGCCTTTGGTTTTGGGTTTGTTTTTTTTTTTTTGACAAGTACCAGAATCTCAGTAGGACAGACCAGGGATCTGCTGTGTGTTCCTGTATCTGAATATTTACCGTTAAAGATAGCAAAGCACAGATCATTGCACATCTATGTTAATTACAGGGTGGTTAATTAATCTGTCTGTTAATCAGATGTGTGATGTGCCATGTTCCCTGATAGTGTCATAACTCTGTTAGTACCTGATGTCTATCCTGGAGCCTGGAAGTCCTCTCTTAACTCTCTTCACTGGTGCTTAAAGTATCCGGTGCATCCACAACCACATTCATGGGTCTGCTGAGTGCAGGGATCGGATCCAGCTGTTTGCATTCTGTCTCTTGCTATCATTTGCCAGCCACTCACCATGAAAGCTGGGTAGGAAACAATTTTCCCATCCCATTACAATTTTCAGAGATAAAGAAAGAAAAAGAAGAGTATTTTAAGGCTGTTCCCCAGAAAGGGAAAACCCCCCCAAATTTCACCCCCAAAATAGTTTGTCCTTATGACAGTCACTTCAGATGGAAAGATTCAGATTCACAACTCCAAGATGGATATCTTAATGAAATGTTTATCTTTTTGACTAAATCTTTTGGAACAATATTTTCCTGATGAAAAACATTTAATGTCCCAAATTCCTGGCTATTTCTATGCACCAGAGCCCCTATTTCCACATAGATGATCTGTCCTAGTTAGGGTATTTTTTTTTTCCATTTGAATGACTGCCAAGGCTTTGGGAAAAGTCAACATTGCACACTGATTTCCCTCTCACCAACCCACATCATCCATGTTTCATACTATAGTACTTGATATATCTGTTGAGAGTATGGATTGGATTTAATGGCCTTTTTTTCTTTGTAGTCACTGCCAGTGACACAATTCTAATAGGAGTAGTAGGTGTCTGTTCTCACTGTTTGTTTTTTTTTTTTTTTTTTTTTGAAAAGAGGAGAATGTACACCCATATCTACCTCTTTCTATTACCCACCTAAATGTAAATTTTGGCTCTAATTTTAGTGCTTCATTTTATTCACAGTGTTATACTCCATTATACACTATTTTTATATTATATTGTGCTTGGAAAGTACATTATTCTAGGCACTGTACCAGCATAGTAGATGACTGCCTTTCCCAGACTAAACCTGAGGATCTAAGGATTTACAGTCCTACTGTATTTAACCCAAATCCCTGCTGCAGTGTAGAACTTAAAAGGTGTGCTCACTGGAAATTCTGACCCAACACAGGCTATATGGTCATGGAGGTGTTGGCTCCTAAGGGACAGTGGGAAGGGGAAGAAAGGGAAAGAACAGTCTAATTTTTTTTTCCAATTTTTTTTTCCTCACTAAATTTGGGTAAAACTTTGGAGTTGAAGGCGAAGAAGGTCTCGAGCTAATTGGCATAGGAATGAGAAATAGCGGTGTACTCACACACCAGGTAATTATGAGCCCTGCAGATTTTCACAGTGCAGATCAGCAACTGGTTGAACACTAGGACAGCTGCAACCAAACCATCTCATGCTGCTTCAGGGTGTGCATGTGTGCAGGAGCAGCCTCAGTGAATGCAGTGTGTGCCTGCTTTGGCACAGAATATGATGCTGTCCCCACTGAATGCAATGATAAGGCTTCCCAATTATTTTCCCGTAGCTGTGATTTTATCTGTGGGCTCTCAGGCATGTGCTTAGAGTGTGTATCTGTTCACTCCTCGGAGGCTTTTTTTCTGTAGGACTGCACAGGGTGTGTGATATTTGTCAAGAAGCTGCCAGTACTGGGCCAGCTGTATGAAGGAACTGTACTNTATCTGTGGGCTCTCAGGCATGTGCTTAGAGTGTGTGTCTGTTCCAGCTGTATGAAGGAACTGTACTGGCACATCTGGTGCTTGGGCATCTGGCATGTTGGGAAGGGTTGGAGAGCACTGGTTTGCACCATCCATACACCTCTTGGGTGCTCATACATCACCTTTCTCTCTTGCTGGAGACAGTGTGATTTGCTGAATGTGGTTTGAATGTCTTATTAAATTGTAAGTGAATCCTTTAGAAATGAAATTCTCTATAGGCAAAATGACTAGATAATTTCTACATACTATAAATCTCTCTTTTGATTTATGGTTATTTCTGTTCATTCTGTGAAAAGGTCAGCAGTAAAAGGAACACAGCAATTAACAGCTTTTTTTGATACTTTCCTTGACTAGTGGTGTATAAATAATTTTTGAAAGATACTGTTAACTTCCCTGGTGGGACAATAAAAATGCCAAATAATTCTCAGGACTGCAAACAGCTCTACCCACCAATTCATTTCTTATGATACCAATAATAGGGTCTGGTAGCTTGATGATCATTTCTTTAAATAATTCAAAAATAACAACAAAAAGATATCAAGGTGTAACTGTGAGCTATAGACTTTGTAGGGTAATCTTCTCTCATATCTATCTTTTATTTATAGACTCAAAGGCTTTTTTATGCTACTCTCCACAGCACAGCTGGGTATTTTATAAAGTTCAATGGCTTTTCCCTAACAATGCTCTCTCTTGAGGGAACAATATCTCCTTTATAAGGACAGGTAAGGAGGGAATAGTGAGCTCAGCATTACCCGGTGCCACAGTGGAAGCACACAATAGCAATAGAGGTGGAGTGCAAACTTCAGAAAGGTGTGTTAATACCTCGTCTCTCTCTCCACAATATCCTTTCCCCTGCCACACGCTGCTGATTGATAAGGAGCATCATCACATAGTGTGAGATTTAGCTTTGTGTTAATGGCAAGATGCCTACAATTATTTCTCTTCTTCCAATGCCCTTTGGAAATATGTTCATCAGTGCCCCAAAATGTTGCCCATGAGTCATTCTTGCTGTCAGAGTCTCTATTCAAACAACAGGAACACTAAGAGGAAGGGTTAGCCTGTGTGAAAGGATCCCTGCGATGGAGAGTGACCTCTGGTTGTCAGACACGTCGGGCTGGTTCGCTGCCTGATCCGGCATATGCGGGGCTGACTTCCAGCCTCCCAGGACAATGCTGGTGTGTGGGGTCACCCCCAGCTCCCCTGCCCCCTGCTCCCAGGCCGTGGGGCTGACCTTCTCCCTTGGGGAGCATGACCCCTGCCAGCCCAGCTGAAATGTGGGCAGCAGACTCCCAGCGGAGTGCAGGGCTCAGAGCACAGCTGTTGGCAACAGAAATGGTAATAGGAGCAAACATTTGCCTTTGGAGGCACTGCTGCCACCAAAGAGTTTATTCAGTTTCATTCTTATTTAAATAGGGTGCGTATTCAAGACTTCACTTGTTTTAAAAGCTCTGTGAGATCTCCAGGGAGAGAAGAATAGAAGCATGCAGTCGAGCTTCCCTGGCAATTAAAAGAAAAATAAAGGGGCACTTATTCTGCTGTGATTTAGAGCATGTAATTTCAGTGATGTATATGCACATATGCATGTATGCATGTATATGTATGCATAGTAAATCTATGTGTGCAGAGAAAAAAATAGATGCTGGCAAAAAAATGGAATGTCTGAATTGTTTGATGAAGGTAATTTGTAGAATTAGGAAGTTTGTTGTGTGATTAATCTAGATTGACTGAAGTAACCTTGTTGAATTCAGTGGAACTGTATGAATGAGAGATGCAGCATCTTGTCCTTGTAGCCAAGTGTCACACTTGTAACCAAGTGGTTACTGTGTGGGTTGAAATGACGCACAACTGAAAACCAACGCATTTTGCATATGTTATGTATGAGTTGCTTCAAGCACTTCCAATATTGTTTCTATTACCTCATCATGTGGTAAAAAAATCAGTTATCTGCATTATAGAAAATTGGACATTTCCAGGGTACAATACTTAAAATGTTATTTCTTACTGTTACTGCACGCGTGATACTTATGGTTCAAACTGATTTTCACTCAGAGGAGATCTACAGTTTGAGAGTTAGGTTAGTTTGTCCTCCACATCCTCGAATAAGAGAGGAGGTGGAAGAAGGACCCCTCGGCCTTGACATCTGGTGCAGTGTACTTCTGAATAAGAAGGCTTCTATCCAGCAGGTTACTCCTTGGAGTTACTGTGACCCAGAACAGCTCTGTGTAACTCTTACCATCTCTTCTTCAACGTCCACTCACATGCAGAAACCCGGGAGAATATCTTTATTCATCAAAATTAAAAAAAGATGTAGCACCATAGAAGAGAGGTAGGGAAATGGTCGAGAAGATGAAGAAGAGGTTGATAAGTGAGTATTTTCAGATCAGGGACTAGTGTAATTGGCTAGATTTATGTATTTGTCTTATTCTTCATTTTAATCGAATTGTAGCTTGTACCCAGCCTCAAAGAAGAATGCATTTCTAAATAATTTAACAATGCAATGGCAGAGTAAATGGATGGAGATGGTATGCAAGATGGTTTTACATGTGACATATGAAATATGAAATACACTGGCTGCTGCTGGCAATTATTTTTTGAAGCCCATTCCTTTATTTTTTTAACGTGATTTACTTTTTTTATTCTTTAAGGCTATGTGCTGGTGTTATATTCTCATAACATATTTGCTCATGTGTAAATAAATGTAGATAAACTATGAAATCATGACATGGGACCAGCTCTGAAGCCATCCAGGCACAGTTCAATGTAGTCACCAGGAAAGTCAGTAGGTATCGTCCTTCTGGCTTCAGGGGGAGACCCTCAGCACTCTCAGAAAACTGAATGATTGTTGGTGTGTCAAAACCCAAATCAAACATAAAGCTTAGTTGCAGATGAATTGAATATTTATGTGAAAATTAAAGCTGTCCTTTTTGTTTTTCATCACAGCTGTAATTGTTTAAACTCTCAGTCAAAAGCTGGTATGTAGAACGAGCAGGATTTCTTAGCACATGGTCAGGGCTGATTTTATATCCCCCTTTTCACTAATCTGAGATGCCTTGGAGAACTGTGTACATGTTGGGCTACATTTTATTGTAGAGCTTAATTGCTGCAAAGGATGATCTATTTGCTAGATTTTTTTGTCCCCATTAATAAACTCTCTTGGTAGTTATATAAACATTTACTGCAGTCCATTAATGAAAAGTGTGCTGGTGCAGGTGTTGAGTGTACCACAGTAAAATTTTAGCAGTCAAGAGGTTGTTTATTGTACTCAGTCACGTATTCTGTTGCACTCCCAGGTATTGAGACTGAAATGGAATGAATGAAAAACCAAGATTAGAGACCCTTAAAGTGGGAAATAAGTTAAAACATTTTTAGCCACTGTACTTTTTTTTTCCAGTTGCAAAACAGTACATGATTAAGTTAGAGGAAATACTATTATTTCTCCAAGCAGACTCTCCATGATAATTTTTTTTTTTTTTTACATAATAAACACTGTTGTCATAAAAACAATGGAAACCAACAACTCTTGACAACTCATTTTGGGTCTGGTAGGCTTGAATGTAAACTGAGCTGCCCAGAGAGAGCTGGTGAAAGAGTTAACTTGTTATAATTGTAATAAAGGAAATTTAAAAACCACAATCCGTTTCAAGTCAAAAACGAACAACTGAATATTGTCTTAAATATTTTTTCCCTGTTCTTTGCATGCCTGTGCTCTTTAGGCAAGTGGCATTATGGGGCTCAGGATACAAATGCTGTTTATTTTAGATCAGTGAAACTGTATAGTTTCTGAATGCCTCAGTCCATTAGTTTGAACTTTGTAGTTTCAGAGTCTTTGCTTTACAGTGTAAGAAAATAAAACACAAAATCTAGGAGCAAATAATAAGTAGGGATAAAATCATATAAGTTGTTTGCTTCTGGTGTTACACTTCATTTGGTAAACTTTACATTCCTAGTGGGTTCAGTATGATGTTAAATGCATTTGGTTATTTCATGCAATGCATCTTCATTATTTTTCTCTAATATTTATTCCAGAAAGGCGTCTCTTCTCTGACTGGCGTACCATTTCAGCTATTACAATATTACAAAAGCATAAGAAAGCATTTTTAAAAGAATGTCTGGGGGGAGGTGTGAGTGTCTGTGGTTGGTATGAAGCTTTCATTTGAAAACTAAGATTAATGCCATTATTCTGTGATATTACCATTATAATTAATTTTTGGTGCAGGCAAAATATGGATTTCTTGCCTAGCTTCTAGATGTCTTGTGTATGTAATAGCGTTGTTTTAACAGGTTTATTTCTTAAGGCGCTGTGCTGGCTGGGATGTATACCCAGGGGCTGTATGTCAGATCCCAGCCCGCGATGGTGCTCACTGGGGTACACGCTCTGACCGTGGGAGGGAGCCTCTCTCCCCTCTCTGAGTCCCACGGGAGGATGCAGCCATGGCCCTTGGGGGTCTCTGCCTCCCAGCTTGCGTTTGGAAGCGTAAATGCTGCTTTTTTTCCTAGAAGGCTGATCCACTGCGGTTTCACAGGCAGATGTGTTTACATGGGAATAAAGCCTGCTAGTTCCAGAAACGGACAGGCAGAAACGATCAAACCCTGCTCCCAGCGGCTTGTAAGAGGGTGAACACACATGGGATTCGGTCTCTGTTAGAAAAGAGCTGGGTCGCATAAATATCTGCCAGCGTCACTGCGGCTGCTGCAGGGAAGAGCGATTGTTCAGGCGATGCTCCATAGGTTGTCCTCTGTCCTTTTCCATGTCGTCTCTGTCTTCATTGCAGACAGTTGTTACTGGACCAGTAAATAGCTCGGTTGTTCATTTATTACGGTCAGGTTAGGCTTGGCCTTAGCACAAAGTTTACCCAATTCTAAATAAAATTTGTGTTTCAATGGTGTTAATTAAGTGGAAGGAAATCCGTGTATGAGTATATTTCAATATGCTTGTGACTACATTGATTACACTGAATTGGATCAATAAGCTGAAATAAGAGAGAAATTAATATGTTGAATTAAAAGCTATGAAATAAATGTGGAAGGGAAATATATCATTAGACAGGAAAAAAATGAGAATGGTTAGAGAAACTTGAGCAAAAGAATGACTTAAATGACTACTAAAATTTTAATTTAATTTAATTTCACTTTTTAGTCACTTCATTGTAGATTAAACAAGACCTAAAGGAAGCAACCCTTAAAGTTTTTTATGTGATCAGAATTTATTTCCCAGGTTACTTGTGCCTGGTGTTTCAGGTGAATCTCCTCTTTTTGGTGAGCAGATGTTTCTCTGATGTTTGACCATCAGGCCTGCCATCCTCTTCCTTATTTTACAAGTCTGAGCTGGGTTACTGAAGCCAGAGTGCCCTCTAAATGGGAAAAGGTGATTGTTGCTGAGCTACCTAGTGCTTGTGGTGCCTGGAGTGAGAGCTCACAGTAAACTCGAACAGGAAAGTAGGGTCTTGCTTAGGCCAATCTATTTCTCCAGCCTTGTAAAGCCGGTTTTCCAAGTTTCTCCCTTTGTTACACCAGTTCTGGGCTTTCTGAATCCTCTGCCTGCTCAATGTATACTTTAAAATCTGTCCTGGATAGCAACAGGTTTATCTTATGTTATTCTGCACAAATAAAAAAGAATCCCACATTTTCTCACAGCAAGAGCAGTGCATGGTATTAACCCAGGCATTTCTCACACCTCATATTCTACTGCTTTCCTTGCGTACATTATTGGACAGTGTCCAGATACAGTCATATGTTATTTTTTTCTTGTCATGTGAATGTGATGATAACTCCTAGGAGGAATCTTTAATGAGGGAGTAAATCTGCAACAGTGGTTCTGTTACAGCTCAGTACTACAAATTCTTGTTCATAGAAGTAAATTTTGAGTACAGAAACTGATTCACTGCAAGACATTGATGATGCTTGTGTTTGCAGCAGTTTGTAGGGTGGTTTCCTCTAAGTTATTTATACCATATGTCAGCATGCCACTTTATTCCTTTCTTCTCCTCCCTCTTTCCAAATACACCCAAGTTAACTATATTAATTTTTCTTTGTTTTGGAAAAATTGGCAAGAATACCACTATGTAAATAGTTGTGTGTATGTTTTCACTGTAGTAATATCCAAAAGATGGAATTATAACTGTCCTACAAATCTCTGAACTACAGGGAAAATATATGTTTCTTCTCCAAAGAACTTAACAGCCCGAGGTTTCAAGTTTAGGAATTTTTTGTGCAGATGTTTGTCTTTACTGAAGGGGTTACAAAAATCTCGATGATTGGGCTTGTAAAGGCCTTTCAGTCTTTTCAATGCCTATGTCTGCTTCTACCAGCCTGTCTGTAGCACAGTTGTGATAACAATACCCAATCGATTAAAAAACTGTCAGGGAATGTCTGTAACATGGATGTTTCCTGATCCCACACTGCCCATCCATCTCCAAGCTCGTGCAGAGGGCTGGAGAGAATGGATTGGGTTATCGGGATTTTTCCTGGCTGCACAGGGGCAGTACCCCACTGTCCAAAATGAGTGTTGGCTCTTCTATGACCAAATGCCAAGACCTCTGAAAAGGTACTCTGGCCAATTTATAGAGAGCAACATCCTTCTTGCTCCTTATAGCTTATGGATGGAAGAGGGATGAAGATCGCATCTGGAATATTGTGTCCAGTTCTGGGCCCCTCAGTTCAAGAAGGACAGGGAACTGCTGGAGAGAGTCCAGCGCAGAGCCACAAAGATGATGAAGGGAATGGAGCATCTCCCTTATGAGGAAAGGCTGAGGGAGCTGGGTCTCTTTAGCTTGGAAAAGAGGAGACTGAGGGGTGACCTAATTAATGTTTATAAATAT